>RJWM01004316.1:0-102603 GCA_004363535.1 Dasyprocta punctata | reverse complement strand
GTATGACAATAGTAAGTATATAGCACTGTTGCCCCTCAACTGAGGCAGCAAGAATCTGTCCCCATCCTGCAGGACAGCAGACCTGTGTTTCTTCATGAGCTGGCTTCATTACCTTCACCTCATTTACTAAACACTACATAATCACTCCTCAAGCTATGCAGCTGCCTCCATTCATGTCTTCATAGTGCAAGTCACCCTCTTACTATCTTAACTTGGAATCACAAAACGTTCCTAAGGGAAGATATGTCAGTTTTTAAAGCATTTCAATCAAACAAAGTTAGGGTTAGATGCTTACTGAAGTCCCCAGAGAGTCCATCTACAGTGAGGTTGTGGACGTTTAAATATAGCTACATACTGTCTGCCACTCCTCTTCCCCAGAGGTGGAATCTACTTCTTCAATGCAGATCTGGGACTGTCTCATAAAGTAACGGTTACCAACAGAATGTTGGGGACACGACAAGTGTGCTTTGGAGTGAGACCTTCAGGCCCTTCCTTCTTCTGTTCTTGTCCTCTCGATGCTCTAGGAGCGCCACATAAGAATCCTGTGTGAGCCCCAAAGAGGAAGCACCACACAGACCAAGGGGCCCTGATACCCAGCACCATGGAGTGGGCCACTGTGGATAATCCAGTCATCCTGGCTGGCTGTCGCATAAAGGAGACCATGGAGACCACCAGAAAACCAGGCTAAGAAAGCTACTCATTCATAGTAAACATCATGGGTATTTTAAACAATGAAACCAGGAAAGTTATACAAAGCAGACAAGCAAAACAATGGGGAAAAGAAAAAAAAAAATAACCCAGAATTGTTCCTGATGGGAATTATTTATCAATGCCAGGTTGTCAGGTGTAATGGCAAAGAAGTCCTTTGCAGATTAATTTTAAAAGCAAATCATTGAGTAAACTGTGGTGAGCACAGATACACTTTTCAAAATGAATGGAAAAATATATTGAATTATTACATGTATGAGCAATTATGAATCAGGCCTTCCTATAACTTACGTGACTGAAGAAATACTGTGCTTTTTACCAAGGTGGACAAAAGTGAGTCTGGTAGGTACTGAAAAACCATTGGATAGAAAAAAGTGGCTTTCAGAGATGACAAAAGTTCTAGTATCAAACATGTAAGGGAAGATACAATGCCTCCTGAAATATAACTAAAAAATGTATCATTTCTAATTCAACATATTATTTTATATAATTTATCCGTGATCCTAAATATATACTGATGACAAGCTTCTGAGAATTAACATTTGATCATTTTGTCTGCACCTATTATAAGTCACACATTCAAATTCACTCCCCAAAGCAAACAAATAACAACAAAAACAGAAAAAAACCTTGATTTTGAATTTCTTTGGCGAAATGAGGAAGGAGTCTTTTGTATTCTATATATTTGGACATATTTTATTGATATTTTATGAAATGATAAAGCCTGAAGTCTAATAAATGTAATTCATTACTGGAAATTATAACTTAGCATTAAATTACTCTGTGGAAGTATAAAAAACTTATTTTTTCAGAAACAACTGTAGCTAACTAAATTACTTATTGAAATGCCTGTTTGCCCAATTCTCAAAATATGTCTTACCATTACAAGCAATAAAAGGGGTGAAATATTCAAATGTATGCTAAAACTTCTTGAGAAGTAAAGAGGTTAGGATGACTTATGGAGACCTTTTTGAGGTTAACAAGGAACTTCAGCAAAATTAGCAAAACTGTTACCTAACTTGATGAAAATATGTTCTATGTGGCTTTTTAGGCATGACTCATTTGTGATATGGTATGTACATTTAAAAAACTTTACCAAAAGATCTAATTTAAAAAATGTTTTTCTATCAAAATCATACATATTCACTGTTGAAGTTACAGAAACTTTAAGACTGTGAAGAAAATATCTCTCCTAATTGTACCACTTAATTATGTCCAATATAGCTAATATTCACTGAGCATTTACTGTGGGTCAGACAGTAGTCTGAATTCTTTACGTGTATTAATTCATTTTATCAATGCAAGCCTATGAGTGATATGCTATCATTATCCCCTGTTCATATATGAGGAAACTGACAGGTTAATAACTTCATTACATACTCCAACTACCAAATGGGGATAACTGGGCTTTTTGGCTTGATTGCAAGCTCTAAATCACTATCTGCCCTGTGACTACTTGGCTGGCATTCTGCTGCTACCTTCCAGTCTTTTTTTTTTTTTTTTGACATTATTGATGCAACAAGTCCACACATGTTGGACTTATATTTTGATTTTTTTGAGGAATCCAATAATCATATAGCAAAGACTCAGGTTTGCTACCAACTTTTTTTAGGTGTCTCCAACTCCATATTCATTTCACCTAAGTGGCTACTGTAGCAATTTCAAAACTAATATAAACTCAATGTGTATCACAGGTCACACATTATTTTTATCTCCAAATTTTCCGATACCATCTAAATTTTGGCAAATGCTACAAACATCTGGGTGTCTGACATACTTTCATTTCAGCAGTGTGGTAAGCTAAATGGTAGTGTTTGAGTACCTAATATTCAAATAACCTTTAGAAATAATCTAGACCTTGAGCTGCTGACAAGAGATGTCATCAGAAGTGAAAGTTATAGGCAAGAAGAAAAAGAAAATAAGAATAATCTGTAGTATTTTTCCAGAGAGAAAACTATAAATGGAGTCAATGTTGGTATAGGTCTTTATAGTTTTATAAACGATCTAAGCAAAAAGTATTTGGAAAATAGAATTTCCACACTGATAGTATTAATTATGGTCAAAGCAATACAAAACCAAAAGAGAAATATTTCACAGATCTTTCTGGATAACCAGAAAGCAGCAGATAACCAGCACCTGGGCAAGATCCCACAGTCCTGTTTGTGTTTACACGATTGCGAAGAGCAATAACCATGTCATCACACTGCCTGGGTTTCAACCCCAGTCAGCCACCTTGTCTCAGTAGATCTTCAGCAACTCATTTTTCAAGAATAGTTGCAAGATAGCCGGGCGTGGGGGCGCACGCCTTTAATCCCAGCACTCGGGAGGCTGAGGTAGGCGGAGCGTTGTGGGTTCGAGGCCGGCTTGGGCTACAACGCGAGCGCAAGGCCGGCCTGAGTTACATAGTGCGACCCTGCCTCAAAAAACCAGGGCCAGGAGTTTGGCTCAGTGGCTTAAGCGCCTGCCCTGGCAGGCGCGAGGTTGTGAGTTCAATCCCCGGTTCCGCAAAAAAAAAAAAAAAAAAAAAAAAAAAAAAAAAAAAAAAGAATAGTTGCAAGTTCAATGCAAATAAATGTTTCATGTATATCAGGACATAAAAAATGGAACCCTAAGACTCTCTTGCATGGTATGAAACACACACAAACTTTAAAGACTTATGCAAAATGTTATCAAAATTGGTACTTCATTAATCTCAAGCATTTTCAATACTTGCAAAGTTAAAATTGTGTCACAGTAAGTGACATTTTCCCCTGCACACTCGAAGTGTCTGGTGCTTTTAGACACTCCAAGTTCTGTCTTTGGATTCATATCTTATTTGAATGAATACAAAAACATATAGCTCACATTCTGTCATCTTTAAGATAAAGATGACACCCAGAAACTACAGACCAGTAAGTACACTGAATGGAATCACAATCGAGCTCAGAATCTTAAGTGCTAGTTGTTATCAAAATCAATACATGTTCATTATCAAAAAATTACAGAATGAACTGTGTAACTAAAGTTTTCTAAGTTTACCACTCCCCTCGCAGTTAACCATTAACATATTTTTAAATGTTACTCTGTGCATTATCTCTTTCTGTATGAGTATTTTATACAGAATATACATAATATTTTTTATGTTGTTTTTATAACAACATATGGAATTGTACAGTGGAGGATTTTCCCACTAAACCTTTCAAGAATGTATTTTTTCCATTTTATGAAGGTATAATTGACAAACAGGAACTATATATGTATAAAACTTGATGCTATATTTCAGGTATACAACATGAAATCACTACATTCAAGCTGACTAATATATCTATCACCTTTCAAAGTCATGATTCTCTTTCTGATGTTACATATATTTAAATTACAAACTTCAAGAAAAGATTTGGGACGCTGCAGTTCCGTGGTGCCATTGTATTTTGTTTCTTTGAATGTTTCCACTGACTACTTTGACTTCTCACTCTCTAGGTCTTGCCTGTTGGCTTTGTTTTTCTTATTTCACTGAGAAGACATAGTTGATTGTTACGTTTTGGCACTTAAAGAATGCAAGAAAAATCTTATAAAATTCATGTACTTTTTTTCTGGAAGGGGAGGAAGTATTTATTGACATTATCAATAAAAGCATTTTCTGAGGAGCTTATTTTGTGCCAGGCATTGCCCTATGGGTTATTTCTTCACAGATTTCACAATGTTCATGAGACTTGATATAAAAATCAAATCCAACACTGCCCCTCCCCATCACAGTCTCCACAGTTGTATCTTCCATTTCCATGCACATACACAGACAAATATAAGAGGAAACATTCTGCAAGGGAAGAAATAAAAGAGAACAAGCCCACTTAGATTACCCTGCTTATTTCACGGCGTGCTGACCTGCACTGGCATTTAACAGCAACAGCCAACCTAACAGCTCACCCCTACTGGGTGCCTGGCACCTTGCGTCTTCTGTCAACCAAGACCGAGTGTCTGACTATGTTCCTGCTTGATCTCTTGTGACTGTAGTGGGCTTTTCATAAAACCTCAAGACGTAACAATAATGGCAATTTCTTTCCTGAAAAGGTCATAATCCTATAATTACAAGGTTGCAGGAGCACTTTGGAGAAGAGAGGATCACATCAAGAGAAATCCTATTAGCTACTCCTAGAAAGGTTATAAAAAGCGAATTTTAATCAAATGTTGTACAACTTCACCTACCTAAGGAAACACTGCAATACAGACAAAAGGCAAATGGTTTGGACGGCTCAGAAATGTCTGTGCACCTGGGACGCACACAGCAGTTCTGCGCACAGTTATTATTAAGCACTTCCTCCCTAGAAGGTACAAAGAGAAAGAAAATGTATCTGCCTAGCCCATAATGAATTGCCAACATATAACCACTCCAACCTATGAGAACAAGGAAATGTCACCAAATACATTCTATCAGTTCTCATCTTTGAGACCCCATCAACTGAAAACTTACTCAGAACATGTTAGTATAAACAAACAAATGAGCCCGTTCAGTAACTGCAGGCATAGCAAAATTTTGATACAAATGCTTTGGCCTCAAAGTAAGATTTTAGTTCGTGGGTTCTGCATGGCAAAATTTCTTCCATATTATGGTAAAAGGACTGTTGCTAAAGAAGACAGCAACAGTGTCTGGAGGAAGGAAAAGCATGACTTTAGAACAAGGCTCACTATGGCTTAGGTAACTATGCCCCAGAGGCCCGTGTAATCATGTCTTGGTCACTTGCCTATGGTGTGACTGGAAGTGGATGGAATCTTTATGAGGCAGGGCGTCACAGAAGAAAGGTAGGTCACTGGGGTTGTGCCCTTGAAGGGGATACCAGGACCCCAAGAACCTCCCCCTCTGTGTTTCCTGGCTGCCGTGAAGTGAGCACCTTGTTCCACCAGGCCTCCCCGCCATGATACACTGTCTCACCTCAGCCTAAAGGCAATGAGGCCAAGTGGCCATGGGCTGAAATCTTTTCCTCTTCTTAAAGTTGATCATCTTAGATATTTTGCTGCAGTAATGAAAAGCTAACGCAAGGCTGAAAGCTCAAGTTCACCACCCCATGTGGCTGCTCCCTTGCCCACTAGAACACAAGCTCCATCCACATGAACAGAAGTGACATGAGGGTCAAGACCTCAGCTGCCTTGAGTTCTATTTCCTTAGCACCTAGAAGAAGATCTAACACAGGGAAGGTATTCCATATCTGTTGAATAAATGAGCAAATCAAAGAATTAATAACAGTAAGCAAACTTTAGTAGGTAAATCTTAGCTTCTGTTTCTTTAGCCCATGAGACCAAGAGAAAGAACCCAAAGGACAATGTGTGTAGTGCTGCATTATCAATAAACCAGTATCATTGAAGAATAAAGGCCAGTTGGAAGCAGGATAAAATGAAAACAAATTTATCATCACCACTATATCCAGTGATCCCCATTGATAATAAGGCAGATTCTAAGTCTCCTGCAATCACCTTTATGATGAACTAATAGCTGTCTGTCCTCAGATAACAGAAGAGCTGCCTCACTCATTTTGAGAAAAAACTTTTACAAGCAAATGCAGCATATTCATGCCATACCAATTCTCCAGGAAGGAAACAGGGTCCCTACAACTCTTTGTTGTTCGCAGTTTCTTCCTGCCATGGGGCTTTATGTGGAACTCAGAGTTCAAGGTTTTATCAAATATAATTCTGACTGCTTCCTCTTTTAAACTTTTCTATAGTCGCTATGAAGTGTTTTTTTTTTTTTAAATCTGCAGAGAATGGTCCTCCCCTTTACATGTACACAAAATGTGTTTCAGTTACATGTGAGTATAGTGTCTTCATGTGGGAGCTGAGCAATGTTAGCCAGTTCTGCATACTGGAAGATGCAGCTTGCTTCCACAGATGCATGTTTGGGATTGATGTAATTTATGAATGAGTGAATAATTTTTTATTTCATGGTATGCATCCACATGAAGAAATAAGCAAACTCTGGAAAGAGCATGAGTTCAGCAGCTGGAAGACAGGGTGAGAACTTCCAGGTCTGGCTTTGCTCCCCACAACACACATCTCCATATACACAGGTTTTGGCATCTGCAAGACTCAGCACCACCTGGAACAAAAAAGACAAGCCAGTACATGCAAAGATCAGGGCAGAATTCCTTTCACTCTGCTCAAGACAATACCCTGTGAGGAATCCTAAACTCTTAGATGGTTTTCCATCATCCCAGGAAAGAGGAGAACAATACCCCCCCAGCTTCTCCCCATCTGAACTCTGGAAATGTGTTGACTCATTTCATTTCTGTGGTTTCACAGAGTAAAAATTTTGGAGGTTTAATGGCAGTAGGTAGTTTTTTACCAAAACCTTATAAGCTTTTCATGATGGAGACATTAAACACTCAAAATGTCATTAAATGATGGCAATGACAACAATACCACCCTGAAGTCAGGTTTATAAGTTGTTGATGCCCCTGTCACTGTCCCAATAAAAATGAGTCACTGGGACAAAGGAAATCTCCAGGTAGGAATCTGTGGTCTGGGAAGTCTTAGACATCCAGCACAGGGAGCTAGCACTGTGGGGGTGGCGATCAGCACACCTCTTCCAAGCTTGCGGCCCAGACGCTGCCATCTGGCACCATCTTCTCTTTTCCTACAGGCCAGAAGCAAGAGGCTCGGCTGGGAAATCAGTGCACAGAGTTCACTGCTATTTCCAGGATGGGCTGAGGGAGCCCAAGCTCACTATGACGTAGACATTACGTGGCCCTAGTGCCTACCTCCAGCGCATCACAAAAAGGGCAAGAATCCTTTCTCTTCTGTTGCTGCTAAAGCTACGAGTCTGTCACAGACTCTGACCAGAGGTGGGCCAGACCAGAGCCAGAGTCAATGCTGAAGCTTGATTTTATTTACTCTTGGCAAGTTCCAACTTCCTGGTTTTAAGGGGGAAAGGGAATAGGGGGGAGTTAAAAGACTCATAAAAAAGGCTCCAAAGGCTTCTTGGACACCAAAGAGCTCTTACAAAACTATATTTTGATGAGCTACATGTAAATGAATCAGAAACATATGGATTTCATTTCCTTCATAATGCACAGGGGTTTCAGAGTGGAGAGAGGGGGGAGTGTTTGCCAAGATGAATCAGAGTGGAGAGGTGGGGGTTCTGGTGAAATGTTAAGGGGTAGAACTTTGGACATTTGCTGAACCTAAACTCAGGCTAGGATGACATCTCTGCTCCCTTTCCTCTGGGTCCTAGGTATCCAACAGCCAACCTGAGGACCCAGCCAGAGAAAAACAGTGCTATGCACCCAAGTAGACCAGCCCTTGAGGACTGTGGTTGACTCTGATGGGGTCTGAGGACTCAGAAGTTGTCTGGAAACAACCCTCAAAGATTGGATTTTTTTCTGGCATTTGGATATTGGGAAGCAGAATATATAAAAATTGTTATGTCCCCAAGATCCCACTAAAGGGAATGCAGTTGATGTTTCCCAGAGAGGTGTGTGCTGAATATGCCAAAGCAAAGAAGGCATCCTGCTTCTGAGCGCCCACTAATTTAAGGCTCTCCTAGCACCATATCCTGGAGCCCTGACTTGCTCACGAGGGCCCAGTGTCACTCAAATCCCCCAGCGCAGGCTGGGGAGGGGGTGGGCAGAAATCCACACAAGCACTTTATTAAATAAATGAATTATAAAGGGGCAATAAAGAATCTGGGAGCAAGTGAGGTTTCTGGAATGAGCCATCTGATAGGGCCAATCATTCAACACCTGGTTTGGCTAAAAATTAAATGAACTGTTTTTTAATTTTACATGTCAAAAAGCCAGTATATTCAAGTCAAGGAATGAGATTCTCCCCAAGGAAGAAAAAATTAAAATAAAAAAGCAAGAAAGCAGATGCTGGAAAGGACGATATAAGGAAAAATGAAAACCAGGCAAATTTTGCAAAGGCAGTCAGTCATAAGGACTGATGGGAAAGAACATTCAAGCAGCCAAAGAGAGAAATGGTACTGAAAAAGGCACCTAGCCCATGCAAAACATGAGCTGGCTGTCAAGGGGAGCATCAGACATCACTAGAAGCATTTTCTTTTGATTTGCCAAATGGCTGGTGGGGCACCTCTTTTTGCCTCTGAACAGCACTACAATCACTTTTTGTTGATAACAATGTTAAGCTTAATTACACAGGGGTTGCACTTGAACATTTCCTTCCTCGAAGCTAAAGGCATGCCATTATTTTTCATTTAATTGCAGAATAAGGGGTGCTCTGTTCGGTGAAGTACAGGAATTGCTAATACAACAATGGTGAATGCAGTGGTAGTGAAAAACGTCAATTTTCATGATTGCTATTAATTAGGAGTCTGTCATATGTATAGAATGGGCTCTTTTCTTCTTCATCAGGCTGCAAATGGCCGTTTGCCCCAGAGAAACTGTACAGCAGGAAGGAAGAATGAGCAAGTCAAGCTGTACTGTCTGCTTGAGGGCTGGGTTCAAAGTCTAATCCTGCAAACACAAAGACCAGAGCTTTGGATATGAAGGAGCCACTTCACCATGTGTCTACGTCAGTCACACTTCCATGAATGTCAGGTGAGGACACATGGACAGTAACACAACAAATACACAACTGGAACCTGGCAGAGATGGCATTCTAACGCACCAAACATTGCATAGAGGGTTTTCACTTAGAGACTATTGGATGTGTTTAGAAACAGAAATGGGAGCAAAAACTAGACACACAGAATTTTAGAATGTCCATTTAAGTGCAAGATCTAGCCACAGACCACACTATATTTTCAGCTAAACTGCTCTCTTGGGGGCCAACCACTATGTTCTAGTCATCTTCGCACTTCAGTGTTATATCTCTTGCAGTCTACAGCATTATAAATTCTGCCTTCATCTTGCCCAAACTACACATCTCAGGAAGAATGCAAAACCCATGAGTAATGTGCTAACTTGAGAAACAATTCTATGAACCCCTGCAGCATTTTCTATTTTAAAAAATAACAACAACCACTCTGCTCCTTCTAGCTAGGGTCAAATGTAAACAATGACAAAGTATAACCTGCTTCCAGTTCCCTTCAGATCATGGCCCTAGGGGCCCATTAGTGAGGATGCTAACTTATGGGGGAAAAAATGAATGGTCCAACTTATGTATGATTGGGGAAACATAATATTTTAATATTTGTGCTTAAAGCAACTGTTTTACTAAAAGCAGTATCGGACATTTAACTGGGTTGGCATGGATTCTGAATTTTTTCTGTTAAAAAATCTTATAAAGCTACTGGAAAGATCCCTGTATGCTAGGGTTTCTCCAAGTGAGTTCTCAGACTTAGTAGGAGGGAGTTACCATGGGAAGTTGTTAGGAATGCACACTCTTCACTTCACCCACTCCTAAGCAGAAATTCTAGGGGTAAAGCCCAAAGGTCTATGTTTTAACGGAATCATTAGGTGATGTTGCTATACTTTCAAGGTTGAGGATGACAGCTTTAGGGCACTAGTTCTCAATCCTGCCTACTATTTTAAATACCTAGAGAGGCTTTAAAACAACTAATACCTGATTCCACTCCAAATCAATTCAACCAGTCATCTTTGAAGGTAGGGCCTAAGGTTCAGTCTTTCTTTAAGTACCTCATTTAATTTTACACAAAGCCAAAACTGAAAACCACTTCTATTAGTAAGTGTATCTGCCCTGTACAGTTTCAAGTTACATCTCACAGGAGTAGAAATTTGCAACATCTTCAAGCAGTGATCCCGAAGCAACTTCATTATTGAAAATAGTTATGCTTTCTGAAAATGAAGGCTTACCTGTGTACTGCCCAAAGATTGTTTAGGTTAGTAGCAGATTTGTGAATGATAAAGAGCTACAGTGATCAGGGTAAGAAGAGAATGAATAACATTAAAGTGTGTGGGTACACACATGCATGCATACACACCCCACCCCCACACACATACCAGCTTCTGAGCCTGCCTCTGAAACGAGTCATATGGACAATACTCTTCTGTATTTGTCTTGCAGTAAGTGAATGTCCTTCTTTTTCATGTTTATTATGAAACTGTTAGAAAGAAAACTAGTTTATGATAAGCAGTACAGAAAAGAACACTCTGGGTGCTCTCAAGGAACCAATAAAGAATTAAAGACTATGTCATTCACTCAAGTTTAAGTGAAATGATAATGGGCACAAGCAAACCATTTATCATCACTGTTCATGCAGGGTTGCCGCTGGCTACTGCTTTGGGAGCGACTGACTCTGCTAGCAGAGTCTCAGGTACCTGAGAGCAGACAGGTTACAAGCCCCTCTGCATCAGCTATCCCTGCAGGAAAAATGTGGTGCCCAGCTTTGGCTCTGCTTCCTCCGCTGCAAATGGGATGTTCACTTCCAACTCAGTTCGAAGGAGATTACGCTTGGGATTCCCTTGCAACCAAGTTTTTCTCTCCTCAGATTTACTAAAAATAGGTTCAAGCATGCACACCTGCATGCCAGTTCCTTCCTTTCTTACTGTCACTCTCCGTCAACACCCTCAGTTCTGCCCTCCACTCCATTAAAGGCATACTTTGTCTGTAGGCTGCAGATTGTCAGTTTGCCACAACAAACTTTTTAGTAGCAGTTTTTTCTTGTTCACCATGGTCTGTTACATTTTAAAGCATTTCAGGGTAAAAAGCTGTATTTGTTTTGAAATAAAAAGTCCAAAACATTAATATCTGCTGCATGGGGTCTTAAAATGCTCATAATTGATAACTTTCTCTTCAGTTCTTGAGGATGACCATGCTGTGCCTATTAAAGGTCTTCACCACAGAGCTCATCCTGACCATATCAATTCCTTTTAATGCAATGAGTGGTTTATTTTCATCTTAAATTTATAGTTCACAAGGAAGAGAAATAATAGAGCATTGGACAGGGAGCACAGACTTTAAAATCAGACCAATAGGTTCTCACATCTGGATGCTCTACTTACTAAGGCTGTACCGTGCAAAGGCCATTCTGACATTTTTAAAGCCTCAGGTTTTGCATCAATGAAGAGGGGACAATGATAATGACCTACTTGGGGATTATTACAGGGAACGAAAGAATATTGCATTTCATATCTGATCCAATGTAAAAAACGTTTGTCTTAATCTCAGTCTTTAAAATGTACAGATAAGGGAAAGTCTTTGTTAAGGTTATATAAAAATGTCTCCAAAAGCCTCATGCATTCATTCAGATGTGGGGGTTATGGAAGGTGATTAGATTATGAGAGTGCTAACTTCATCAATGGATTAATCTTTTAATGAGTTCACAGCTGATGGGGCTGGGAGGTGGGATCTAGCTGGAGAAAGTAAGTCTTTGAGGGTATAACCTGGAAAGGTCCATTTTGTCCCCAGTTCTTCCCCCTTCTCTCTGCTTTCTCAATGCCATGAGGTAAGCTTCACTAAAATGATTTCCTTGTTCAGGTTCATGGCAATAGATTCAGTCAATGATGGACTGAAACTTGTGAAATTGTGAGCCAAAATAAACCTTTCTTCCTTCAAATTGCTTTTCTTAAGTATTCTGTCACAGCAATGGACAGGGTCATGCTTATAGTAACTTCAGAGTAGTTCTTATACATCCAGTGAGCGAGGGAGGGAAAGGGATCAACCAGGAGTAGAAATGACGAGACATCTGTCCTCTACAGTATGTGTTCTATTTTAAAAGTGACTAAGCATTATGGTGAAATGCCAACACTTATTAGAATCTATTTTTTTACATCTATTTTTCATCACTATTCATTGAAATTAAATATATTTTAAATATCTCAATAAAATTAAAATCTAAGGCAAGTAAGCACAACAATGACAACAAACGTATACATAACCGCTAAACATTTTTACCAGTGTTGCCAAAATGTGAACACAAAAATCATAAGCTATACAGACATTATGTTTTTAATAATTTTCTAAAGGGATGGTTTTGGCAATATTCCATCGAGGTTTTGCTTTGCCACCTCTTTTGTGGCTAATGAAGAAATGCTTGTATTTTGTTTTCAGAGGTAGACACTAAAATATGTAGAGGTAACATGATATCCTGACTGTAAGCAGTGACTATCATTGCTCAATCCTTCTTTGGCTTCACTTGAAACTTCTATAATTAATTCTCACACTTCTAACGTTAGAAGCCCACAGAGAAAAGCCTGAAAATGGTAAAGGTTCATATTTTGAGTGCTATCGCCTTGAAGCGGTAGACTAAGCCTTAGGATATATGTGATCTTATTTTATTCTTCAGCAAATCCACAGCTATGTTCTTTCCTTTATTGAACTTATGAGGAATGATAGGCTCAACATTTCTCCATAACCAAGTGACTCATGCTGGTGACCGCAAAATTCCCCTCACTGCCTTGCTTGCCTTATGGATAGTCTCCTCAGCTCTGAGGGTCAGTTCTACAAAAAGAAATGCTGCAGTCACTGGGGGCACATTCACTTTCTCGCCTCCTTCTCAAGCCTTCCACTGTCTTTCCAGTTACTTACCTTCGCAAGACCTACCTCATGTCCTCAGCTGAATGCCTCCTGTTGGTTTTCTTAGGGAGTTAAAGGAATATGTGTACATTGGTATCTATGCCTACACACCTTTTGTTATAGTTCACATCAAAAATGTCCTCAAAAAGTCTCATATGCGCTGAGGAGCTTTCGGAGGGTGACTGGGTCAAGGGGTGCTACACTCAGCAGGGAATTCATTGATGAATTCAGTACCTGAATGCTGTATTTGGAGGTGGAGCCTCCTTGGAAGTGGACACTGGGAATGTGACCTGAAATGGTCTTTTCTTGTTCCTGGCTCCTTTCTTTTCTCTCTGCTTCCTGGTTGCCCTTAGGTGAGCAGTTGTCCTCCACCATGCCTTTCTGTCTTTCTCCCATGGAGCCCACCAACTTGGACTGGCCCCACTGGGAACCGTGAGCCAAATAAACCTCTCCCCCTTTAAACTGTGGGTGTTGGGTATTGTGCCCCAGTGACAGAAAAATGACTAAGACACCTATGTACCTCAAAATCTTAGAGCGGCCCTACACTCAGTGAGTGCCATACAAATAATCGTTATTATACCTTTTGTACCCTATTAATTTTCTCACCACTCAAGTTTTCCTCTCATGAAGTGTCTTAACCGCTAACTTTAATTGGATAATAACTGAATTTAGGCAGCAGATTCATTGAGGAATTCACACAATTATCTCATTTATTCCTGCTCCTATATAATGAAGGTGTTTTCTTCATTGAGAAAAATATAAAATGCAAAGAGCAGATGTTCATGGTCTGCATGAGGTTCATGCACATGTGTGTGTAGCCATCATGGCTTTTAAAAGCACAATTCATTCCCATCCATTAGATTCTGAAGAAAACAAGAGAAAAATACTACAAGACATGATTGATAAAACATTACTGTTTCTGTGTGTGGAAAATTAGATTATTTGCCCAAGGGAAATAGGTGCTGTTGCTTGGAAAAAGTAAGATGAATAAACTGTTTAGAATTTGAAGATACTCTAACAGGGGACTTGGGAAACATCTGTAGAATGAAGGTCACTGTTTTTATTAGAGAATAAACACAGCCCAGTCCTACAGAGCTGTTTGATGAATCATGCATCTTCAGCCCACTGAGACTTACCGGAACCACAGAAAAATAAATGAGACCTACTATGTGTTCATCATTGTGGCTCACTTGGCTTCCTCATAGGGAGAGAAGCATCAGGTGAACTTGGTCACAATAATTTAAAGAGTAAAATTAACAAGTAAAAGAGAATAATGAAGGAGTAAGGTAAAGCTTACCAGCAGAGCAAAAAAATAAAATAGTAGTAAGAAGAAAATTACCACTGTTGACACTAGTATTGTATTTCATTTACTACCTCATTGCATAGTTGAGGAAACAAAAGGACACAGCAAAGCAAGGCAACTCATACCCAGTACCTGAACTCAGGTTCCCTAATGCCATAGTTCTTCAGCTTTCTACCAGAATTTTATGAGAAACATAAACACAGGCTGTAGTGAATGGCAAGGATGTCAGGGAGGTTATCTTGCACTCTAACAAAGGGTTGGTGGGGTTTGGATGAAAGGCAGGGTACGGGGAGGTGACAAGAGGTGATGAAACACGTATAGCACACATGAACAGGCAGGCCATCCCATCAGAGCCACAGATGCCTAAAGAAAAACAGTAATGCAAAAAAATGTGGGAGGAAGCAAGTAACCCACAACTGTATGCGAATGCCTCCTTGGCCACTAGAGATGCAAAGGAGAAGCTAAAAGAATCTGGAAACCGGGCCATCTCCAGTGCAGAGCTGTTGCTGAAGGCGGGGTCTCTAGACTGACTCCATCTCTACACTGGCAACCATTTAAAGCAAAGACTGAATGAAGAGGTATATGAATATTGCTAACAGTTTTCTATGTACCTATAAAGTTCTGTGCGGATTTGAATTCCAGCTATGAAGGTTAATACTGTAGCTCTATTATATTGGTCAAGTCACAAAACTTCTTTATGCTTAATTTTATTCATTTATAAAGCTAGGATAAGAATGTTATAGGACTGTTGTGAGAATTAAAACACAAGTGTGGTGGTGGTAGATGCTTGTAATCCTAGCTACTCAAGAGACTGAGGCAGGAGGATTGAGAATCTGAGGCAACTTAGGTAACTTAGTAAGATCCTGTCACAAAATAAAAACTTTTAAAAGGTTAGGGATATAGTTCAGTGGTAGGGCATATGCCAAACATGTGCAAGGCCCTGGGTACAACCCCTATTAGCCCTCACCGCCACACACATACATGTGCACACACATACACATACACCTGAATGATAGGCATAATGCGGGCATGTAGTAAGAGCTCTGTTAATGTCTGTCTGCTAGGATCATCACCACTGTTCATAAAAACACAGTCTGCAGTGCTGTCTGTAATGGTGAAAAATTAGAAACAAACCAGAATATATAATCATAGGAAAATAAATACTTATATCATGAAGTATTATGTAGCAGTTCTTAAAACTAGGGCAGAGTTTTACATGTCCTATTATGGCTGGGGTATGGTTTGAGTGTGTCCCCTAAGAGTTCATGTATCCAAAACTTGGTCCCCAGTGTAGTGGTACTTAGATGATGAAACCTTTAGGAGTCGGGGGTCTCATAAGAAATAATCTGGTCATTGGGAATACTCACTAGGAAGAATTAATGTCATCCTCTTAACACCACTGAATTGGTTCTTGAAAGAAAAACTGTAAAAGACAAAACTGGCCCCTACCTGCACTCTGACTGACTATCTTACCATGATCTCTTTCTTCTTCTTGCCTTTCATCAAGCCTGGGGGCCCTCACCAGACCAGTGTCATGCTGACTGGATTTTCTGCCTCCAATGTTGTGGGCTAAGTGAACCTCTTTTCTTTATAAGTATCCACCCTCCAGTTTTTCATTGTAGCAACAGAAAACTGAGTGATAAGGAACCTTAAAAGATCTCCCAAGCATAATACAAAGAGAAATAAATAAGCCCAATTCCAGAATTTTCATCCATTGTCACTATGACAATGCAGTGCCCACAATGTCTTTCATACAAACGTTTTCCGGGTCTTAGTAACCTCTCAGTAGAATGAATCTTTGAGCGTCCCTATGTAACAGGGAGAGCAGTACTAAACTGATGCCTTTAGCAGGACCAAGCATATGGGGAGGCCTGAGCCAAAGCTTTCAGTGGCAGGGAGAAGACTAGACTTTAACAGGCTTGACGGGCTCTTGCCTGTTTCAATCACCAGAGGAAGAAGTTAAGTTTGCAGAGGGAATAGAAAAATTAAAAACATTTATTTTTGCTTTTCTGAAGCAATCAGGAATTTATAGCTAAAGTGGTATTTTTTGAATCACAGCCAGAAATTATTTTTTTGTTTCAGAAAAGATGATTATACCATAATCGCTGACATTTTTAAGGAACATTTTGGAGCCACCATTTTATTTCCAGAGAGCAAGCACTAGTTACTAAAACCTAGGCAAGTCACTTGGGACAATGAAGAAAAAGTCAAGTACGAGGCCCTGGGGAAGCTCTCAGAAGGAACGCTTTTGTTTCTCCAGCAGAACGACAAAACAAAACAGCTGCAATGGTTATCAAAAAGCAGAGCCAAACTCTCCATCCAGAACTCCACAGGGACTACTCTAATTTGCAGAGATTCCTACAGTTCAGGATGTTTAGAAAGAGTTTAACTCTCTAAAGTAATTAAAACTT
Source organism: Dasyprocta punctata (assembly GCA_004363535.1). Classification (NCBI taxonomy): domain Eukaryota; kingdom Metazoa; phylum Chordata; class Mammalia; order Rodentia; family Dasyproctidae; genus Dasyprocta; species Dasyprocta punctata. The sequence continues at coordinate 85,779 of RJWM01004316.1, read as the reverse complement.
TCCCACTGACATTTTCTTAAAAGTATTGTTCTCTCTGGCATACCCTTTCCTTATGAAAAATAAGGGCTGTCTTCAGACTCGCTCCACTGCGTTGACCTCCAGTCCCACAGGGCTCCAGTCTGAGTTAATGGCATGTACGAAGTCATACTTTGGGGAGATAAAACTGACAGAATATATAGGTAGTGAATTTACATAGCAGGAGAAGGGAGAACTCCACGAAAAGATCAAAGTTCAGGATCTGAACTTTGTGGAGATGAAAGGGAAGAATCCATGGTAATGCTGGTAATGCAACTATTGTCTAAAATGTCTAAAAATACAAATGGGTTTAAACATAAGACTGCATCTAACTAGATTTATGTCTTCCTTCCCCTATCCATAACTAATACATACATAAATTCAAGCATATGTCTAGTATTAATACACGCAAAGTACTGTCGGTATCCCTGAAGATGGTGACTCAGGAAATGCAATTGTGAGAAAATATGCTGTAAGAGCCATCAAATTTACATGAATGTTTATTAAGAGATTTCAAATATCTAAAGAAAGCAGAGAAGTAAAATGATCTGTCAGTAGATAATTTATCTTCCTTTAATGAATGCTTACTGATGACTTCAGGGTGCCAGGTACAGTCTATGGTGCCAGGGATAAAATGAGGTGGGAAGACATGAATCAAATAATCTCATAGTAACCCTTTCTCACCCATGCAGGATACGTTGCAAGACCCTCAATGGATGCCTAAAGCCACAAATATACAAAGCTTTTTCCTACATAGATACACATCTATGCTTAGTTACATTATAAATTAGATTCAATACAAGATTAACAATAATGAAAAGTTTGTAACAATATACCATAGTAAAATTATTTAAATGTAGTCTCTCAAAATATATTATATTGTATATCACTCTTCTTATGAGGTTGATGTGAGACACTTGTGTGAGAAGTGAGGGGAACGGCAAGTACTGTAATGCAGTGTTAGGCTGCTATGTAAGAGTCACTGCAGTCCTGCAACAATGAATCTGATGACTGCCATGGCTGATAAATAACTAATGGGAAGTAGCATACACAGAACGGATACACAGAACAAAGAGATGATTCCATCCGATAGGAAGAAGCAGTAGGATGGTGAAGTATTTAATAATACTACTCCTAAAAAAATGCAATTTAAAACTTATCGACTGTTAATTTCTGGAATTTCCATTTGATTTTTTCAGACTGGTTGAACACAGGTAACTAAAGAGTAGAAACCAAAACCTCGGATAAAGAGCGATCATTGTACAAATATATTTCTAGGAACTGTGTCCAGGATGACTACTTGATCCTCAGAGATGATTTACTTCATGCCAAAAGCCAAAGGCAGCCATAAGAAATGAAGTCTAAGCAGTTCTCTGAAGGTCACCAAAGTCATATGACTTAGCAGTTACAAACTAGAAACTCAAACCCCATCCTGTGCAAGTGTCTTGCCTACATGACTCTTTCAAGAAGACAGGTTTGCAACTGATTCAACTCCATCATTAGGAAAATAGCCAGAGCCTCGGCCTTCCATTTCTCAAGAAAACATGGAAAATATGCATTCCTGCACTAAGAACTAGCTCACCGCTGGGAAGCCAGCTGCTTTTAAAAAGACACAACTTTGTTTTATTTTTGAAGAACTTTTCCATTTCCAGGGAAAACAATGTACCATAGTGGAGGGAACAGCTGCTTCAAGTTAATAAAATCTAAATTATCTTTGCTTGGAACCTGATCACTAGTTTTAAGTTAGGAAGCTGGATATCTGTGACTCTTTCTCATCTTATGATTTGAATTCTTCCTTCTTGTGGCAGTAAGAAAATTCAGTGTGGTTTATTTTATTCCCAATTTAGGTTAATAATGATGTATTCTTAAATCCAAGGCCTCATATTACAAACTATATAATTAAACTAATGGTTGCAAATAACATAAAAGTAATTACAAATCTGGAATGTATCTTGGCACTTTTAACCAATTAACATCATTGGCTATTGTCTTCCATTTAATATTCAAATATTGTATATTATGTTTAATGATTAGGATTTTATTTCTGAAGAATAATTAAAAATATGGAAGACTATGTTGTTACAATGATTAAAAAAGGCATGTAATTTAATAAAGTTTGAAAACATCATTTCAAATCCTTTAACTAATCCTGTAATCAGTGAGTTTTAGAACATGAGACATTTAGTTTCACTGTGTCTTATGGACATGGACAGAGAAACAAAAAACAAAATTCACAGCACATTAACTGGTATGATTTCAATTCTTTCTATGTATAAGAAATCATCAAAATATTAATTATGTTGAGATGATGTGGGATTTCATTTTACCACATATTTATCTGTATGTTTTATAAAATAAAAACACATTACTTTTACAATTTGAAAAGCAGCTTATGCCTTTACTACATGTTTTTTCTTTAGACTAAAGAAATCAAATATAGAAATTCTGTTTCCAAAAATAGCCCTCTGAGGTATAGCCAGTTATGTTTATACTCATTATATAAAATCCGGCTAGCTTGGCCCTTATGGGGGCAAGCTGCTCAAGTATGTGAAAGAAAAATAATCTCCAGGAGTGTATCTGGAAAGTTAGTAGGCAGACAATTTTTTTAAAAAAAGTATTACATATTAACATTAACTTAAAAATTCTAATTTGTGTACAGTTTAAGAGTTACTTCTAAAGTATAAGTATCAACGCATGGTTCAAAAACACTGTAAATTTTCTTAACCTAGTGTGTAAACACACACACACATAAATTATAGTAAACTCTAAAATATTCACTCCATCAAACCAGAAACATAGGCAACAATGGGTGGAACGATACCCCTCACAGGCCTATCCTAGGCACAAGCAAATGTAGCAAGGAGTGTGAACGCGAAAACTCTGCCCTCTCTCCCCTTCCTTGCCAGGCCCCCTCCCTGCCAGGGGAGGTCTGCCTGAGAAGGACAGGACAGAAGTGGTGGCTCCAAGACCTTAGAGAATCTATTCCAATACAGTGGCAGCTGGGTCTTCAGACCTTTACAAATGCAAATGGAAGGAAGGGGTTAGTAATCAAATCTCTCCAGACCTAGACCAACTTTACAATAACCTCTTAAAGGATGTACTCTCATGGTGTGAGAGTCTCCCTGGGCCCCACCAACCAGAATACCTCAGATCTGCACCTTTTGCACATGCAGACAGGCCTATGCAACCCTTCGGGGGACCAGCGACGGCCAGGTTTGGGGAGCTGCACGTGCCCCAGGTTTACCTAACAAGAATTGATCAAACTGACTGTGACTATATCACTAGGCTAAGAACTCAAGGGGAATGGTACCTAGACATCCTGTCAGGGTTTCCATCCTCTGGATGTACCCAGACAGAAACCCAAAGCACTCAAGGCTACCCAAAGCTAACTTGGAATGGCCAGGGTCCTCTCTAGAAGACATCCTTCCGTACCTCTGGATCAACACAGTGACTGGTTGACAATGTCCTTCCCAATCTGAAGGGTTAACTGAGGAGGTGTAACTCAACCTGTGTGTGTGTGTGTGTGTGTGTGTGTGTGTTTGTGTGTACGTATGGCATGCTTAATGAAGAAAATTTCAGTGTTGCCCCAGTGTTGTGCTGAACTTCATTTCCTTGTGTTTGCAGTGATATTTTATGAGGGGGGAGGTGACATGGGAATCCCCAATGATAATGATGTTTATAAATGATTAGGTTGTGACATTAAATGAGGTCTAACCTACAACATATGTTGATACAGAAATCTAAACAAAAATCCTTCAGAACTCTTCCAAATCCATCAAGCGAGTTTCCATGAAGGAGATGCTCTCTAGTTGATGTGCAAGCACATTTCACACCTCTCTCACTTCTCTTCTGTACAAGGCTTCAGGTCTTGAATGTGGGGCCTTTTGCTAACTAAACGTCATTTTCACCTCTCATGAAAGCTACTTTCCAGTTATTGAATATGAGATTTCCCCCCACTTACATAAAAGAGACTGCTTTTAAAAATATTTACTCTTAAAAAGAGTGAATCTAAAAAAATACATAAGCAAATAAATAAATATTAAATTACAGTACAGGCAGAAGAACTGAGGGTGGTATCCAGTTGACTGAAGGCTGGCCAAAGCTGGGCTACAGTTTTAAGGTGCATACATGCAATTAAAACAAAACGGAACAAAAACTATTCACTGGGTTTCAATAGTGTCAGACAGAGAGACACAGGGAGAAACAGAGTAAGGCAGATGAGAAGAAGACAAATAAGCAACCATGTAAACAGCTGGGGAAATCAACTGAAAGTGAAAGGAATTTTCCTATTAGCATAACATGACCATGTAAAAGGATCTAAGACAACAAACTATAAAACTGATTTTCTCCCCTTTAGTTAGGAACTTTTTACTTCTTGCTGATCTACTGGGTGGCTGAATGAAATATAAATTTTGTTGTAGTTTTAATTGTGATTTAAAAATCTAAATCTATAAATGAATAATTACATTGTCTTTAGATTTCCCAGGCTATTTTCACGGGGACTCTTTTCAGAGAAGTGGCAAACACTTTGAAGCCCTCCAGTCTTTCAACCAGTGAGGCTTAACCCCACTACACCAGCTCCTCCAACACGCATCGGTCCCATCTTTCACAACTGCTGGGACCAGAGCAAGATGCATCTGTCCAGTGAGTATGGTGAATGAGCAGTCCAGCTCTGATTCCTTAGCATACTAAGATGGGAAAACGCTGCTGCAGGGAGCCTAGGGCTGCAAGGAACACTGTTTTAATTCACCTAACAGAGACGCCTCAAGTGCATCCTAAACACTTGGGCACTGGACTGTAGAAGCTTTCATTTGTCCCCACCACCTAACCTTGTTAGTGCATTCTCCTGCAAGGATACTGATACTATCTAAGAAATGCTAATATGAATTACTGTTGTAAAATAATGTGTTTCCCATGATGAGTGAGGAGAGGAAGTGGTAGTTAACTGTCAGGCAGATAGATGCCGATGTAGCTGTGTGCTCCTGTCTTGGCCGCGTGTGGGAAATTCCAGCTGGAACCTATAGAATCCTGTCCTCGTACTGCTACACAAGCAATTCTAAAAGTGGCATCATAGGGAAGCCCAAATCATCGTTTTGCTGGGGCAAGCTGTTTGTTTTCTAGTAAGAACCCAAGTGAGCTTGTTGAATTTCAAGAAGATACATCTTCCCACTGTCCACAGCCAACATGCACTGGGACTTCTACAGATTTTGGTCACATGCCATCTTCTGATATGAGCTGATTTCTAATATCTAAAGCTGCACAAAAAAGCCCAAGTCTTCACGAAATCCACATTCACAGAACTGTAGGAAGTAATATCTCAGCCTTTACTCCTACCTCTCTATAATGCATGGAGCAGAAGCTAACTGATTCTTAGTATATTAATGCCAAACAGACAAAAGGGAGCCATGATAACATCCCCACAATCACTAGGGTCAAAACCACTAAAAGTAACCCAGTAGGTGAATGGCATATAGACAGCATGTGTACAAAGGACAGCTTCTGCAAGACAGGCAAGAGATGCATATCCTATAAAAAACTGACCTGAGAAACCCCTGGCATTGGGAGGTGTTTCATTAGATTGAAATTAAACATGGTTTCCAGAGACCCTTTGAAAAAACAAATAAAAAGGGTCAGATTCCCTGTTAGTTACACACAAAACATATCATTATTCAGACTTCAATTTGGTGTTGGAGAAACTGAGCTACAAACCTTCTTCCTATCTCACAAACTCTCTTTACAAAGGCCAGCCTGGTTTAATACACACCACTGACTTCCTTTGGCCTTCATTTAGTGCAACTCTGTCTAAAGTTTATATACTCTGGGGCATATTTTTCTTCAAAATGAAAGCCTAAATAGATGAAATAGTGATATCATTATTTTGTTTTCTTTTTTTTTTAAACTTGGGGAAAAGAGAAATCATTTCCAGAAAATATTACAATTTTCTCAATTTAAGAATGAGTGCATCTTCAATAAGCAGGAGTGTCACCATGCATTTCTAAGTCCTACCCTTTATTTTCATAAACAGAAAACATGTTTTCAGACTTTAACCATAGGTTACAATTTGCCACTTTGCATTTGCTATTAAAACAAAAAACAAAACAAAAATACAAAATAGGTAGACAAACTGAATAAACCAAAAATGATGTGTAGGAGAAAGCTAAGCAGACTTTCAGAATGAAAGGTCATATTCACACACACTAAAAACCTTACATTCTTTTGGAAGCAACTCCCTGCTTCTGCATCCAACTCTGTTGACAATTTGGAGCATGAAGCCTATCTTTATGGGTACTGTGTTATAGGAATTCATTTAAAAGTCAAGCCACGCTTGCCTACTGTGGATTTCTGCAAACTGTCTATGACAAATAATAGAGCTTTCGAATGCCTCAAGGTTGCACTAACTTACAACAGAGTTAAGTAGTTGTGACAGGAACAGTACAACTGTAAATGACATTATCTACTATCATCCCATTAACAGAAAAGGTTTCCTCTTTCAAATGCATACCGAATTCTTATAATATCCTGAAAGGTAAAATCCTCATCCCAGTAGTACAGAGGAAGTAACTGAAGCCCAGAGAAGGAAAGCAATCACTTGGAACAATACAGCAAAAGGATGCAGAGTTAGAATTCAAGGCAGCTTTCTATGTTTTTTAATTTTTTAAATTTTTTATTTTAAAAAGCAAAACATAAAAAAGGGTAGAAATAATAGAGTTGCAAAAAAAACAGTAAAAAAATCAACATTAGTTAATGTATTCATATTGTTATCTTAGAAGTAGTTGTTTAAGCTACAAGATCTAGGCATAAAAAATGGTCAAACAATGACAACACAACTATTCTTTTTGATGAACTAACAGAATTAGTAGTATAGTTAGCTATCTTGCACACTTAGACACACAGTTATATGTGTATACCTATATACATATAATCTTTTCCTTTCTTCCCCTACCCCAGCTGTTCTTTAATTTTGAGCACTTTCTTTCCCACTCATTATTACAATATCTATTGTACATTTTGGATCTTATTACTCTTTCAGTTTTTTTTATTATTATTTATTTTTTACACTAGGGAGACAATATATTTACAAATGCGAGTCTGATTTATTTCACTAATGAGTATAGTCTCAAGGTGCCTCCATTTACCTGTAAAAGCCTCAAGATCATCCTTTTTTTATAGCTGAGTAATATTCCAATGTATAAAAATACCACCTTTTTTGTCCATTCTGCAGTTGATGGGCATTTTGGTTGTTTCCAAGATTTAGCTATTACAAATTGTACCACTATAAACATAGGTGCACATATATTGCTGTGACATGACATTTTCAATTTTTCTGGGAAAATACACAGAAGGGGAATAGCTGGATTGAATGGGACTTCCAATTCTAGTTTTTTGAGGAATCTCCACACTGATTTCCTCAAGGGCCTCAACAGTCTACACTCCTACCAACAGTAGAGAAGGGCTCCTTTTTTCCCACAGCCCCACTAGCAGATAGAATGCAACAAACCATCAAGAAGATTATACATCATGACCAAGTGGGATTTATCTCAGGAATGCAGGAATGGTTTAACATACGCAAATCAATAAATATAATACACCGCATCAATAATGCCAAAGACAAAAATCACATGATCATCTCAACAGACACAGAAAAAGCCTTTGATAAAATCCAACACTTGTTCATGATAAAAACCTTACAGAAACTTGGAACAGATGGTATCTACCTCAATCTGATAAAAGCCATCTATGACAAACCAACAGCCAACATTATACTAAATGGACAAAAACTGAAAGCTTTCACTGTAAAATCAGGAACAAGACAAAGATGTCCACTATCACCACTCCTATTCAATACACTTCTGGAAATATTAGCCAGAGCAATCATACAAGAGAGAGAAATAAAAGGAATAAGGACAGGAAAGGAAGTTAAATTATCACTATTTGCAGGTGACATGATACTCTACACAGAAGACCCTAAAAACTCCATCAAACGACTACTAGAGTTAAGAAGCAAATTCAGCAGTGTAGCTGGATATGAAGTCAACAATCAAAAATCAATAGCATTCCTGTACACAAACAACAAACTCACTGAGAGATAAATTATGGAAATAACACCTTTCACAATAGTATCTAAAAAAAAAAATGAAATACTTAGGAATCAACCTAACAAAGAATGTAAAAGATCTATATGCTGAAAACTATAGTACTCTACAAAAGGAGATTAAAGAGGATATCAGAAAATGGAAAGATATTCCTCCTTGCTCTTGGTTAGGAAGAACCAACACTGCGAAAATGGCCATACTTCCAAAGCTGTTACACAGATTTAATGCAATTCCAATCAAAACACCATTAACATACTCTACAGATCTAGAGAAAACATTCCTAAAATTCATTTGGAAACAGAAGAGACCTAGAATAATAGCAAAGGCAATTCTGGGCAACAAAAGCAAGGCAGGAGGGATCTCAATCCCTGACGTGAAATTATACTACAAAGCTACAGTGATAAAATCAGCATAGTACTGGCAAAAAACAGATCTGACAATCAATGGAACAGATTAGAAGATGCAAATACAACTACAAAAACACTCAGTCACCTTTTATTTGACAAAGGGGCTAAACATATTCACTGGAAAAAAGATAGCCTCTTTAATAAATGGTGCTGGAAAAATTGGCTTTCTGCATACCGAAGACTGAAACTAGACCCATGTCTATCATCATGCACTAAACTAAAGTCAAAATGGATCAAAGATCTAAATACTAAAATAGAAACACTAAATTTACTGGAAGACATGGTAAGTAGAAATCTGAAGACATAAGGGTTCATGAACCAAATGCAAACCGCACGGGAAGTACTTCAAAGAATCAACAACTGAGATCTCATTTTATTAAAAAGTTTTTGCACTTCAAAAGAAATCACCCATAAAGTGAAAAGAAAACCCATAGAATGGGAAAGAATTTTAGTCAACTGTCCCTCAGACAAAGGACTTATATACAGAACACATAAAGAATTGAAAAACATCAGGCCCACAAATTCAAAGACCCAATCCAAAAACGGGCATCTGAGATGAACACACACTTCTCAGATGAAGAAATGCAAATGGCAAATAAACAGACGAAGAAATGCTCAACATCACTAGTCATTCAAGAAATTCAAATTAAAACAATATTGAGATTCCATATCACTCCAGAGATAATGGCTGCCATCAAGGCAGCTTTCTAAACTGACTCTTGTTGAGACTATGTGTCCAATGTTCACTTAAAAGCCACATTTGTCTTCATTCTTCAACTAATTTCCTGAGGCTTATTCTGTGAGGCATATCAAAGAAATGAGTGACATCTAAGAAAAGCACAGATAAACTCAATACATCTTCTCAGTTCCAGAAAACACAAACACTTGAAAATCTACCCACAGTACTAAGGTACTGCAATTAAGAAAAAAGGCCAGCGAGTACCAGCCTGAAATTTCCAGCTAAGACACGATGACTGATCATTTTAAATTATATTTCAAATGTCTGTAGGAAGAGGAAAGAAAAGGGATAGTATGACTATGCAACTTTGCAGTTAGACTTATTCAAACCAGTTTCCTTTCCTGGTGTACTGTGACAGTTAATTGTAATATGTCAATTTAAGAAACACTTAGCAGATTAGCGAAGCATAGTTCTGGGTATGTCTGTGGATGACTGACATGTAGGCCATAAACTGAGGAGGGAAGACCCTAATGCAATGCCTGGACCTGTGACAGCCATATTTTCACAATGAGTAGACCACTCTGGTATTCCACGGATGACCACAAAGAACTCAGATCCTGATGAGGCCACTGAGCTACTCAACTTACTGTCCTGGGAATCACCCAGGCTTTGCACCTTGTTTAAACTGTTTGGATTTAAAACTTCTATTACTTGTAGCCCAAAACACCTAAAATAATAGAGTTGGAAGAATGGAAAACAGAAGAGAAAATCTAGTTGTTTCTTACACAAAGGTCATTGAGAACTGGACAGTGAATCCTGGCTGACCCATACAGTGAGATGTAAAAAGTCAAGTTTCAAGAATCTGGGAGTTTGAGCAACATGGACATCTGTCACTGAGAGAGCTTTTCACGGATCACTAAGGTGCTTCCAAATAGACAATGCCTAAATAATCACTCTGTGTCACACTCTGCAATCTGAAGAATGGGAACTTGCAGATGTCATATGGCTATGATTAAAAACAACTAGCAACTACAAAATCTGTACACAAATGCAAAGGATAACTGTTAAATAAGAATTCAACATCATGGCCTGGGTTCTCAAAGTTTAAAAATGTTTCAGGGTTTAAAGCAAAACTGATGAGTAACAGATTTTATCAATTCTACTCAAGCAGAACAAGCACTAAAATTGCCTCTAATTCAAAGTCTGTTGGGAGGAATACCCCCTTCCCCAAAGCAAGTCCTATTTATCTGTCAAACATTATTCAGAGAATTCTACACATATGAAAATATGAGTCATGATCAGAAAATATGGTGTGCTCAAATAAAAAAAATTACTGTAAAATACACATTGCAATTAACCTCCCTCAAAATATTTCCCCTTTTATCAAACACTTATCTCATAATTCTTGCCACTTTCTGAAGCAGTTCTGTGAGTGTCTTTGGTTGCACCACGGCTGCTCAATGTCCTGAATTCAAAACATGCATCTTTCATGGTCATTTTGACTATTAGGAAGAACCAGAAGTGACACAGTGCCAGACTCAGTGAAAAAGGCAGATTGAGGATATGATACTGCAATGGTTTTACAACCCCGCCCTTCAGTGGGTGCTATCAAAAAGCAGCATTCACTGTTATTTGTGATCACACCTTGCAATGATACTCATGAAGGAGGACTTACAGAACTGCTTAAGAGAGGGGTAAAAACAACGCATCTGAATTGAGGTGGAATTTCTTGAGGGGGAGTATTTTGACAGGGATTAATGGCGCTATCTTTTATTGTAATATTTTTTTAAAAATTAAACATTCACTGTATGTTTTGATCACTCATTGTATAGACCTGGTTTACATGTGAAAATGTGTTTTTAAACCAATGCTGAAAACCTTCCTTCACTCTAATTTTTGGCTTTGATCATGAATGCTCATCTTCCTTTCTACAGGGCCTGTTGTATGGCAGGCAAGTACTGAAACAGGGGTTCAAAAGTGGGGACCTTGCCTTCATGAGTGTGTATGTTCATGCTCTACTATGGTTCAAATATGGTCTGAGCGTCTCCCAAGGATCCATGTGCTGAAAGGTAACCCCACTCTGAAGTACTCAAGAGGGCAGAAACCTAATCCAACTGTAGTACTTGAAGGTGAGGCCTTTCAGGTGTGATCAGGATTAGACATGGTCACTGGGGGAGTACCTGGTTGATTTTAGTGGCTTTATGAAGAGTGGGAGAGATCAAAAGATACACAGACATATTTGTACTTACCCTGTCTCCTGTCCTATGATGCCTGTGTCACTTTGGAATTTTGCTGGCAAGGCCATCACCAGATGTGGCCTTTTAACCTTGCACTTCTAAAACCACAAGCCAAACAAACCTCTTCAACTTACAAACTTTTGGTCTTGTGTCACTGACACAGAAAAATGAACTAATGCATGCACTTATTGTGAAGACAGATTATTCAATAAAACTAAATAGTGAACTCCAATCAAAATACCTCATATGTAAAGCAAATTAAAATTAGTGACTAATGTTCATAAGGGAAATAAAAAAGGGAAGGGAAATAGCAGGTGAGAAAGGCAGTTTTACTTCTGCGAGGAAGCTCAGGCAGGGTTTCTTTGCTAGGTTACATTTAAGCTGTAAGATCTTAGGATAAGGAGAAAGCCTAGGAAAGTACCCTCCAAGAGGTGAAAAGAGACAAAACCCTGATCACAAACCACCATGGCAAGCTCAGTTGTAGCAGTACAGATCACTGTAAAAATGCCCATTTCCAAGTTTCTATCATCCTGTTTTGTAAACCTATAATGTTACTGTTGTGCATTTGCTCTAGTCATTTGTTTGTCTCTTTTACTTCTTGTCTTTCTTATATGTGTCTTTTTTTCTCTTAAGTTAAAAAAAAAAAGCCCATTTCTGCGTGACAATAATGGGCAGCACAGGACTCATCTTTTTAAATTCAAGGGCAAAAGTTCTAAAACTTAAGTGTCTATATTAGTAATCTTCTCTTGGAAAATGAAGAAGCCTTAGCTCCTGCAAAAGTAGGTACTCATTGCTATCTTGTATTTCATGCACCATTTCTGAAGCAGTAAAATCAAATCTACTTTTGACTCGAGTTTTATAGTCTTTGAGATAAGTGGAGATCCAATGCGTTATCTCCAAACCAGAGCTGCGACATCACTGTCCAGCAGACCTATGGCAAATGCCATTACTCCAAGGATCAAAATGGTTACTCTCCAAACCAGCCCCCAAGTGAGACAGACCAAGGGCAGGCTGAGGATTCAGGGCAGCTCATCTGACTGCATAGCATGTGGTGGCAAAAGCAGCTCGGAATTTGCTGGCTGACAACCAAACCCCGTTTGTAGCACACTCTTTTTATAGTGCAGCTCCTAATACATGCTATTTGCCACACAGTTACATAAAAATGAAATGATCAGCTGCAGCACTAAGAAGATACTAAAATCTCATGATTAAAATAAGTAACACTTATATTTGGGGGGCAACACAGAGCCCCATGTTTAAGTTGACATGGCTTTCATTTGATTAGGACAAGCAAGATCTGCCATTTTAAAAACAGATTTGCACAGCAGTCAGGTGGGGGTGGGGAGGGAAATTAAAGAGCCTTGTTGAAATTCCTGTTCGGCCTCTGATTCCCCAGGATGTAGATATTATCATTTCCATTTCCAAGGGCTAAAAGTGTAGGTTCTAAGAAGTAAAATACTTGCTCTAAGTATGTGCAATTGAAACTGGCACCGAGCTGGTCTGAAGCTAAAGCACGCTTTTGTTGTCTTTGTCACAATACTGCTCCTGATGAACTGTGTTCACGTCTTCTTTATCCTTTGATTAATCCAGAGTAATCAGACTTTTTAAGGTCCTACATTAAAATTTCAGCCCCCCAAGATAAACAAGAGGTGCTTACAGAACATTATATGCAATGAAGACTGAGTTTCTTCCAAAAGAGCCTCAGGTGAACAGGGAGACTAGAACATGTAGGTTAGTGATCTTTAGGAATCACATACCTGCACAGCTGTATACGGTATATTTCCTGTCTCTCAGATGTCACCTTTTCTTTTAAGCCTCAAGGCCTCTGCATGGATGTTTTCCACTGCACAAAATTCCTTTCTCCTCTCCCCTCTACAAAGACCAGTTGCTCCCCAGTGTCTGCCCAGGCACTTCAGGGCCACTGACCACTGCACATTGTGCCAAAGCACTCCCGGGGGTTCTGCTCATTGGTCTGGTGTCTCCTCCAGGCAGGTCCTGAGGTTACATTTCTTTCCCACTCTGGACCAGTACCTTAAAGTCCTAAGAGCAGACAGACACTCGTAAGTCTCCATTTGGTCAGGGGACCAGGCACAGGCAGGGCTGGGTTGGGTTGGGTTAGGGACGGCACCAGTAATGATGGAGAGGTCTCAGGGGCCTCTAGTGACCCATCATCCTACCCACTATGTGACTCTTGCTATCACTTACACCACGTGCCCTGATTTCCTCATCTGTCATGGGGACGACAGTGCTGCTCACCCCCTCACAGCTATTTTCAGGAAAAAAAGCACATGAAAAAGGGCCAGGGGATACGGACAGCTATGAATGACAGAAAATGACACCACCACAGCCTTCTACCACTTTCTGTTTCCCCTACCCTGCTTCATTTTTCCTTTCAGCACTTGCTACCCAGTGGACACATTATTTGGTTTGGTTTCTTGTCTGGCTCTACCTACTAAGTTGTAAGCAACAGGAATAAGCAAGGACTCTTGTGTCTTCTTGGCTCAATACTAGCACTGAGGACAAAGACTGTAGGCAGAAGGCTGCAAATATTTCTCTAGTGGACAAACAAGCCAGCAAACAGTAACTGAAGAATGGTTCTACGAAGGAATACTGACAGAACAGCTCATGCAGCACGTGGTGCAGAAGAGATTCAATGAATAATAACAAATTGAAGACTATGAGTTGCTATTTCATAGTAATAATCACAAGCAGATTTCATTTTCTGTGCTGGTCACAAAAAAGGGTAGTGCATGAATAAAATCCTTGGAAATAAATTTGTTTTTTATTTCATCCTAGGTGACAGTGGAGACTTGCAAGGCATCTGACATGGTACCAGACTGTGTATTACATACTGACCGCAGCACCAACTCCCAGGCATTTACTCATGAAACTAGACTTCGACAAGGTCTAGTGAAAGGAAGTGAACCTTCTAACAGAAAATTTATTGCTCCAAGTAACCAAATGCCTAGATTCAGGCTTTCTCAAAGACTAGCCTTTGAGCAATATGGCGATAGTCTTTCCATTTGCAAGGTGGCCCTACAAGGTTTAGATAGATGCTCTCCAACTATAGGGCAATCACATCAAGCTTCCACCAGCACAGAGGTGGATGGAGCAGACTGGAAAGGAAGATATCAGGCTCTATAATCCCTCCCTGGGCTCACACTTTCCTGTAGGCTCTTAAAAAGTCTCTTATGGCACTAGTTTTGGTCTCTCCCTTGATGTCATACTTTTCTCTACTTGCTGGGACAAAATACCCAACACCCTAAGTTAAAGGAGGAAAGGTTTATTTAGATCACAGTCTGTAGAGGTTTCAGTCCCTAACTGGCTGGCTCCAAGGCAGAGTGGCACATGGCAGAGAGGCAACAGTTCATGGTAGCAGAAGACAGCAAAAGCAACAAAAGAGAAAGAGAAGCCTCTTTCTGCCCCTTATACTGTATGTAGGCTACCTACCCTAGAGTGAGTATAGCACTTTCACCCTTAATCCCAGCACTGGACCGTTAATCAACCACAAACTAGATTCATCTACTTCTGACAAGCTCACTCCCCATGTCTGCATGAGGCTTTGGGGGGACATCCAAACACAAACCATAACACTTGACTTCCAACAGTGAGTAGGATTTGCTTCTATATGCTGTCATCTACCTGGCTACAGGCAGAAATGAGTAAGCAAACTTACAGAGACGATAAAGTAAACATAAACTGATTTTAATTGTCATGATAATCACATGTTCTTCATGCATGGAAACCTTTCACTTAAAGGCAACATTATATGATGTCCATGTATGAACCAAGTTTTTCAAGATTCAGTTTTACAAAAGTAAATTTTAACTATGGTTTCCCTCAAAATGATATTGAACCAGGACATTTCTTTTCTTTTCACTTTTTTATTTTAAAAGCAAAACAGAAAAAAAGGATAGAAATATAGAATTTCAAAAAAACAGTAACAATATGCAATATATTAACTAGTGTTGATTTCTGTTTTTTTTTTGAATAGTACATTTTAACAACACACATACAGTCTCAGTCCTATTGTGAACTTTCTGTAAAGTGATTTTCTTTTTCCTTTTTTTTTTTTTTTTTTTTTTTTTTTTTTTTTTTTTTTTTTTTTTTTTTTTTTTTTTTTTTTTTTTTTTTTTTTTTTGTCTGTTTGGGATAGGGTCTCACTATGCAGTTTAGGCTGGGTTTGAGCTCACACTGTAGCCCAGGCTGGTTTTGAACTTGCAACGATCCTCCTGCTTCAGCCTCCCCAAGTGCTGGGATTGTGGGTGTGCACAACAATGCCTGGTCCTCTTTTTCTTTTTTTCAAAGGTCTTAGCATCTCTTTTTTTCTCAATCTTCAGTGGTTAGAAAAGTGATTTATCACCTGCCACCATACTGCTACTCAGTATTTCCACCATACATTGCATCTTTGTGACAAAACTTTTATCTTAAAAAACAGATAGCATCAACCATTATTGCTGTTTATGTTATTGTCCTTTGATTCTCTGCTTTCATTATAAATCCTTAAACATATTAGCAGAAGACACTTTCATAGCAAACGCCTTTAGCGAGGGGCAGTCCCGGTATAGGCATATTCTCACTTCTAAGTGAGGGCAAAATCCTTAAGCAAACACATTCTGCCGGGGCTGTTGCTGAGGTACATTTTTCAAACGCCAGTGCCATTTGGTTGAAGTCATCTCTGGAGGGCCACATACCTTTTCAATCAAGGCTGCAGCTGCCAGGGTGAGAGGGTCTGGCCCCAGGAGATACTCCCTGCAGGGCAAGCTGCCCTCACCACATCACCAGACCCTTAGAGAAGCAAACCTCAGTATTGGCTGCTTAGAACCTAAAGAACACAGCCTCACCATCAAAGCTGAACTGTCACTGGCATGTCCCGGGTTCCGTCCTGAAGACAGGAACACAATTTTCCCTCACCAGAAAGTCTTGGGTGGGGTCAGGGCAGATGGGAGTTAGATTTGGCAAAAACCTCATAGGCAATTTCATAAATTAGTCATGGGAAACATGATAGCACTGAGAAAATTAGATTTATAGCAATAAATTTTTGATTCACAAAAAAGATCTTTAAAAAATCACTTCAGTTAGCACCTACATTTTATAAAAGGCAAGTTGGCGTGATCAGCTAGTTTAGGTATTCAAAGTCATTCTCTTTACAAACTCCTTAAGAAGAAATAAAAAATTAAATCTATTTGCTGTCAGCTATGCATCTGCTAAGTTTTGACCCTTTAATGTGTGGCCGCATTGATGTGTTTTACCTATATCCTGTCTCCCTTTTTCATAGATTTTAATAAGCTCTTCCAAAATATTAAAGTTTATGTGGTTAAATTGTTACTTGGTAACTTGGTTGTGCATAAACCTAATTATGTGCTCTCTTCTAGAAGACTGTAGTTGACTTATTTTTGGGGGGAGACAACAAGATTTTTGGGAGAGGGTACCAGGAATCAAATTCAGGACCTTGCATTCGTCAGGCAGGCGCTTATGCCACTGAACTATATCCCCAGCTCTAGTTAACTTACAAAAAGGAAAAGTCTTAGATCAATTCATCACAACACTGAGAAGTATCATAGGTTTCCTGGAATATTTTCCCCTTTCATAAACCTCAAAGCTTCATATGATAATAAGGAATCAAGCTATCTGCTGATTTCTGAACAAATTCCATGAATCACAGTATATCTTCCAGATGTCAAAGTATATAGAATTCAACCACGGCCAGTTGCATCCTGGTTCGAGCACACCAGAGTGACTATCGGCAGCAAGGCCACAGTGACAGAAAGGAGAAAGGTCTCTAAGCAATAACAAACCAGGTCCTAACACATAACACACACCGTGGATAACATGTAACACAATCGCACTAACCCTAGGAAGGCTGAGCAAAGAAACAGTTTTATTTGCAAAAGCAACTTAATAGAAATTGCAGAGTCTGTCCCATATTTGGGGAAACCATGCATATGTTATCACTTGGGTTTCAGTAGTTTAATGGAATACTTGAAAAACTTCTGGAATTTTTTTGTGGTAATGCATCTTTTATTGTAATATATATATATTTATTGTAATATATATATTTTATTTTAAAAAAGCAAAACTAAAAAAAGGTAGAATACAAAATTTCAAAAAAAAAAAGAAACAGTAAGAAATCAATACTAGTCAATATATTACATATTGTTATCTTAGAAGTGTTCAAGTTACAAAATCTAGGCATAAAAAAATCAATCAAACAATGACAATACAAACCATTCTTTCTAATGAACTAACAGAGAATGAGTAGTATAGTTACCTATCTTGCATACTTATACATATATACAGTTATATGTGTATATCTACAAACATAATCTTTTCCTTTCTTCCATTTCTCCTTTCCCCCATCCCAGCTTTAATTCTGAGCACTTTCTTTCCCTTTCCTTATTACAATATCTACTGTACGTTTTGGATCTTATTACTCTTCCAGTGTTTTTTTTTTTTAATGACTACTTATTTTTTACACTAGGGAGACAATACGATATTAAACCTTTGGAATTTTGAAGCTAGTTCCTAGGGCCTTCAGATTGGAGACCTGAGATAAAGCAAAAAACTAACACACAGCTCTCTAGCCTCAGGGAGCTTTTCACCTCTTCCTTTCTGCCCCATAGTAGTGTGCCTAGGGCTCTGCATATCTCAGAGCCCGTAGCAAGACACAGAGGTTGGCTGCTGATAGTTGGCTGGAAACTAGGGGCAGCTTATAAAAATGCTGATCATTCTTAGCTGTCCCAATGGGCTCTTTGAGACCCTCTCTGGCAGGACAAGACCTCAGAGCAGACCAACAGCAAGGCAAGAGCTATGGGCATTCAGATGCCAAGGAAGAATGGCGTACACACAAGTGTGTGTGTGCATTTATTAGAGAGGGTAGCAGGTGAAAATTTCTGGAATAAAGGTTGATTAGAAGGATAAGAAGGGAAATGAAGGGGAAAACTGTCCTCCAAGATGAAATCTAGCCAGGGAGCCAGAGGAGTATTTCAGAAGCAGAACCTTCTAGAAGAAGTGAACAAACCAAGCCTACAGGCCACTTCTGGTCTGTGATTCTTTTGTTTTTAAAAAAAGTTTTATTGGAACACAGCCACACTCATCTATTTACATATTGCCCATGGCTACTTCCACCCTGCAATGGCACAGGAGCACAGCCACAACAAGGATAGCCCCTAAGGCCAAAAATATTTATCACCTGGCCTCTGACAGGGCAACTGCCAACCCGTCCTATGGGAATAACTCAATGGTACAACAGTAAAAGGTAAGTATAAGAGTTGATTTTCATTCTTCCAAATCTGCAAAAGTCCCATACTTTATAAGTCTTTAAAAACAGTCTCTCACATATGTACACATATGTAGGTGCAGGTGTAGGTGTCTATATTTATAAAACTGATTCCCCTCCAAAGTTACCTCACTTCAAATAGGAACCCATACTCTAATACTTTAAAGCAAAATCCCAGCAAATACAGAAGGGTGCTTCTGCCCCCATTTGAGACAAGCCATTGGCTTCTCTTTCACCACAAGTGCAAACACTTGGCTGCGGGAAGAAGGTATCACTACAGTCTCACTGCTTCCTCTGGGCATGAGTGGTCTGCAGGGGGCAAGGAGGCCTGAAACCGAAAGGACATGTTCTCTCTACTCTAACATCCTAGAGAAGTAAGCAACAGTTGTCGGGATTAAGGAGTCACATCTAGTGCTCCCTGATATTTGACACTCCATCTGTAAAGGGAAAAAAATGTCAAACATTAATCACCTTCTAGGGCCACAGGCTGCCCTCTAAGTACACTCTAACCCCCTCTTCTTGAGCCTCTTGACTGCTAATCTCTTGGTCATCAGAAAACTCTGCCCTCTGACAGAAATGCCTCTGGGTTAAAGCCGGAGACAGCTTCATAAAGCAAACTGGGTCCTTGAGGTTGTTACCTAAGCAGAGGGAGCTGCTTTAAAAGAGAAATGCCTCTTAGCCACCCCTAAGCATTCATTCAAAATGAAAAGAAGACAATGAGTTCAGTCAAACAAGTGGAAGAGCTTAAAGGCATAAACTGATAATAACTCACCTAAAAGACAAGGTGGGAGTATTAAAACAAATTCAGTTCTCCCCCCATCTACTCCCCTTCCATCTCTGGCAGTTCAGGCCAGTGCTAAACAATCACTTCATTTAGAGGATGGTCCTGTGGCTGAAAGCTGCCGGATACAATTGAGCTGTATACCTCTCAGCTCATCGAGGGCTGTAATAAGACAGCCACTCCTTTGAAGGGTGGTACAACAGAGCCAGGTGATGCTTTGTTTTCTTTTGTTAAAAAACGAATAAGTTAATAAGTTGATACAGTGCAAAATTTCTAAGCTCTGAAGGGTTTCTTTTTTCTTCCCCCAAAACCAGTACTTCTGTAATTTAGCATGATTACCTATAAAAGCAAGCAAGAAACATAGATGGCATTATACTATACTTGAAAGGAAGAACAGGGGTTTATAATTACACAGCTGACTCTTGAGAAAGCTCACAGACAACTCTAGCGCAAAAACAGTATGTGTGCTGTTCACAGATCACAAAGGTGCCCAGAACCTGGAAAGCGCTCTCTTGCACAACTCCCACCCCTGTAACACTGCCCAACTCTAAGAAGGTATGGAGGTTCCATTTCCAAGACAGACGGTTGGGCTCAGAGAATGATATTGAAAAGTATGTGGCTTCAACATGCTAAATTGACGCACAGCCTCAAGGTGTCCAAGGCCTCCTCTCCTACTCCCAGCCCCATCCCTGGATCCAGCCAAAGGCTTTCTCTAAAGTTCCTTATCTACCTGAAGACTGGCCCCACCAAGGTGGAAAACAAATTGCTTTTAATTTTCTTACTGAAATTTCATTAATTAAGAAAGATTAAACTTATATCAGAAAGGAAGACACTTAAAAGCAAGCATCATACATTGAGCCCAGAAGAACTTCGTCCCAGGCTAACGTTTATTCTTCTGGGCCTGTCTACTACCCCTTAAAACCACTTACTATTCTATACTTCCCTCCCCCAATTTCTCTCTTGCTTGTGAACAGGATATCGGAGCCTCAACCACATACCTTGGAGTTTTTGTATTTTGTGCGGCTCCCTCGTATAGTTACTCACTTTGGTAAACCTGTTAGAGCTTTTGTCCTAGTATTGTCTACTGTCACTCTGTTTCAGCAGACTCAAGGACTTCAGGAGAAAGTCTGAATTTACCTTACACAAGTCTCCTCTCCAAATACATGCCACCAGCTCTGCACAGCACCACATAAGACAAAGCAACTCCTATAATCTTTTTTTTATCATTTTTAAAATTTTATTTTAAAGAGGATAAGACCAAGGAAAATAAAACAGAATAAAACCAATCAAAAATAAAGCAGCACAAGTGATACAGGATTTCAAAACCTTACAAAACCAACAATAGTCACCATAATGCCTTTTGTTGTCTTCAAAATAGCTGCAGATACTTTTGGACATAATAATAATCGAACAGAACAGGATAGAACAAACACAATAAGATCCAAACAGTGAATGAGATAAAGGATTTCAAACCAAGCCACTGGTAAATTCAAAATGGCTACCATAATACGTCTTTCAAACAGCTGCTCATGTCAACAGATTTAACACAGTCAAACAAAACAAAAGAGAATAAAACCCAACACAACAATGAAAATGATATGGTTTCCTGGACGGGACTGCTCCCTGGTAAGGCCTGGATCTCTCACCCCTCCCCACCCACCCCCCAGTCCGCGAATGGCACAGACTCATGGAGAGACGCTTTGGTATTAACTTCTATAATCTTAAGACTTATCTTCTTTTACCAAAAAGTGAAAACAGCATACTTCTCAGTCTGAAACATGAGAAATGACCATCAAATTGTCTAAAACTTTAATCACCTGCCTTGATAATATTTGCAGCTGGGACAAAAATGTAGCATATTTAAAAGATAAAGTCCTCATAGTAGCACAGAAATTTTAATAGAAAAAGTTCAGAATGAGAAAAACATCACTCTCAACATCCACAGCCTGGGTCGTCCCTGGCTCTTCTACCCTTCAGAGGACAGGACAGACGCAAGGCCTGGAGCACCCTACGACTCTCATTCCACACCACACGAGGAGGAAAGGGGTCCAACTGCTCTGTATGGATCTACATGGCTTTTCTGTGTTTCTCTATACGGATCACATCAATTTTTACATGTAATTCAGCAGTGACTGTCTTTGAAATTATACCTTTGACTGCCAAAAATACTTAGTCATGTAATTTTAAAAGTTCAGGAAAAATATAATAGAAAGGAAGAGAAAGGAGGGACAGAGAAATGAAGGAGGGAGAAAAGGAGAGAGAAACCAATCTAAATTACCTTGAATTATGTTGTTACCATTCTGCAAGGAGTAACTGTGTGTCCATTACAAGAAATGAAGATGTGTGTGCATACCCAGACACGCCCACGCACATATACAGAATAGACAGGGAGCTGCCTATTTTCTGCTAAAATCTTTCCTTTTCTCTCACCCACTCTAACCAAGGGAAGTGAGCTCTAATCACTATCAAGGAGAACAAAGCCAAAATTCAGACTGATTAAAATTATGTAATTCTCATACTTGACCAGAAGTATCACACAAAGTCATTCATATCTAGACCTGTTGTCAAAGGACAGTTCCCCTGTCTAAACAAGTGATAGAGGCTGAGCAAAGCTGCATCCTTGAGACCTTCACTGCATTCTGCTGCATCACCAATGTATACATCATGACAACTGCTCATCTCTCCAGGTTCTAATGTGCCACACAAAACTACTGAAGCACTGACTTTTTAAGCAGGGACTTTTCATGAACCTTTCTTTTTGCATATAAAAATAAATCAGTGATCCAAACTACAAAAAGGTTAAAAAAAAAAAAAGGTGGCCAGGCAATGTAAGCCAAATTCTAAGAAATTTATCTTCAAGACAATTTTCTGGTTACAACCCAACCATCAACACAATTCAACTTTTTATAGTGCTTGTTGTAATCATCAACATTCAGTTTTTTAAGATTATGCTTAATTGAACTGAGTAAATACACTTAATAAAAACCAAAATCTATTTATCCCATGCCATGCAAAATTTTAAAGAAATGATACCTTGTGTTGGTGTTACATGTAGAGTGATAGCTGTGAGAGCTACCAATAAGGAAATCACAGTCCTAGATATCAGTGGAAATTCTGTAGAAAGAATCATGAAGCTGAAGTACACAAACTATAAAAACTGTGACTAAGCCAAGCACAAAAAACACTTATTTTCAATGCCTCTATTAACATGGACTGCAAGATTGTCAAAACATTCATTTTTGCAGACCTTCATTTGCAGTGTGATGTGATGTTTTGGGAAATGACTAAATTGATACTTTCTTTAATGGCATCATACAGTCATGCATAGTTGAATCATTCTCTAAAAGGCCAATTTTCACTCATTCATTTTAGCAAAGAAGGTTTCGCTGCTTTCAAATCCCAATGGAAACCTTAATATAATGCCTTTCCAAAACCAAAAAGAATCCAGAGGATGGCTTCAAGGGTCTATGGGATTAGAAACTATTACATGATTAATGTCTGCTATGAGTGGGTCTTTGTAAAGAGTTTCACTCATGCTTCTCTTATTCACTCCTTAAGCTTTAAACTAAAAGAATGCACAAATGCCCTGTGCATCACAGAGATGCAGGTGTTTATGGCCCTTGCTATTGGGGGATCTATGCTAAATACACTGTGTGTCTCAGCTTCCGTTTTCTACCTTGCTTTCTGGTCCAGGAAGGACATCTGCACAGAACTGGTTCATGGGCCTTTTTACTCCAATGGCCTCTATCTGGGTTCAGTTCATGTATTACATCAAAGGAGGAGGAGAAGGAGGAGGAGAAATGAGGTCCAGGTAGGTATCCCCTCAGTTTTCTCCTGTGGGTTACAGGTGCCTCTTGACAGCACTGTTCCTCTAAAGGGCTTCCTTTTCCTAAGTTCTAGTAATTCCTTCTCCTGTGCTTCAAGGCTATGGCACTGCTACCAGACCAGCTTACTGCTCCCTTGGGTTCTCCTTACACCAGGAGTCCACATACTACAGCCTATGGGACAGATCTGACCCAAAGGTTGCTTCTGCTAATAAAATTTTGTTGGAAGTGATATTCACTACGGTATCATCCATGGCTGTTCTCACTCTAGAGCAGTAGAGTTGAGCACAAAGGCAGCTCAGTATTCTCAAGGGCCAGGACCCCTGTGGATACTAAAATCCATGATGCTCAAGTCCCTTACATAAAATGGTGCAATATTTGCATATAACCTATGCCCTTCCCCTGGTATTCTCCAAATCATCTCCAGATTACTCATGGAACCTAACACAATGTGCCATATGCTCTGAAAGTAATGAGTATGAGAAAATAATCACTATGCTGTATTGCTTAGGGAATAATGACAAGAAAAAAGCCTGTGAATATTTATTACAGATGTAATTTTTTCCAAAGATTTTCAAATCTGTGGTTGGCTGAAAACTTGAATGCAGAATCTGTAGATAATGAAAGGCCATATTTGCTGTCAATCTTTTCCAGAAAAAAATGCCATCCCCTGCCTTATACTCTTTCAATACTCTTGAAAACAGTCCTTTAAACTCTCCTGGTTTATCCCACTTATGTTTGCCAACTGTGTGCCAACTATGATCTACAGTCCTGGACTACTCCTGTAATGGTCTGTTAGTTACCATAATTATTCATTGGTATGAAAAATTGGGGACAAATAAATTTAAGATTCCTTTAGCAGGAAATGTGTAGATGAAAGGGAAAGGGAAGGAGAATGAGTTATCAAAAAAGAAAGGCAAGAAGAGACTGCTAAAAAAGGAGTATATGTTTGTGTGTTGCAGGTATGTCTGGTTTTTATGAGTAAAGAGTTCAAAATCTGTTAATATAGTAACGATCCAGAGGATTTTTTTTCTTATTTAAAAGATAAATGAATGGCAGCCAAGAACCCAAGTTTGCTTTGGAGACTAATGAGGAACAAGCTTCTCTTGTCATCTCTGACTCTTTTTGCTTGAATATAAGAAACAGTAATGGTCCCTTAATGAGTTAGATTTCACTACAGACATTTTTGTACATTCATGAATTGTGTGGAAAATGAGAACATGGTTTGCCAAAGGAGAACTACATGTTAGTTACGGTTTCTCCTAGCCAGTTCTTATTGTCTAGATTTTGAAAATGATCTCAGTAATTCCCAAAGACAAAGATTTCCCAAGTTATGCTGATGGTGGAAGGTCCCTGCTATGATCCAAATGTTTATGTCCCCCTCAAATTCATATGTTGGAACCTAATATTCAATGTGATGGTATTTTCAGTGGTGGGGTGTTGGGGACATAATTAGCTTTGAGGGCTCCACCCTTAACGGGCTCAGTACCCTTACAGAGTGAAGCAAGCCCTTTCCTCCCCTTTTTCCTATGTGAGGATGCAGCAACAAGGAACCATCTTTGGAGCAGAAAGCAAGCCCTCACCAGGCAAGGAACCCGCAGGTGTTTCACTCTGGTACTTTCTAGCTTCCAGAACTGTAAAGTAGGAAACTTCTATTGCTTTCAAATTACCAGTCTAAATATTTATTATAGCAGCTCAAATGGATGAAGACAGCCCTACTCTCTGGGGTCCAAGACCAACAGACAGCTACTGGAAGATAATAAAATAGTAATTGATTTAAGCTACCAGTTACTTAGTATGCTAGACGTGCTGAGGTCTACATATACTTTATGTTCTTTTTTTTAAACATACAGATTCCAAAAGGCTTATTTTTAAAATATTACTATGACTTGTATTTTTTTTTTGAATGAGAACATGGAGATGAATAGTGTTGAGAGTTAGATAAATTTTGAATTGACAGAGTCTAGCTGTCATTTAGCAGTATTCATTTCTGAATACTGTCCAGTTTAGGAGTGGACCTCATGCCTAGAGAAGCAAGAGGTCCAGCACTGAGGACAGACAATAACAAGGTGTGACTGGGAGTTTCCTGAGTCATAGCATCACTGTCTTTAAAACTATTCAAGTAGCCCCAGTCCTACATGGACAGAAATGTAGCTGGTTCGGGGTCTATCCTATCAGGTGCAGAGTGTGATGGCTGAATTTACATCATCATATTTATACTAAGTCCTTTGGAGCCATGCAGAAGTTGTCATGCATTTCAAAACTCATTTCAGAGGCAATGGTTCCAGATAAATTTAACCTGTGAAAGGAAGGCCCTTTATATTTGTCCCTAAGTCACCACCTGTCAGAATCCATATTATTTGGTACCTTACAACCTCATATCATCATATTCTGTGAAACATTCCTGTGGGTGTTTATTCATTAAGCTGGAAAACTGATGGAGTCGTCAAGTTTCTGAGCTGGTCCTAGGACCCTGCAGAGAACTGAAGGATCCTAACAGAAGGTTTGTCGATGGGACCCCAGGAGTCAGAGTCCATGACTGTGCACACATGTGTGAGATGGGATGAGGAACTTAAGAAGGCACAATTTTTGGTAAGAAGATGAAGAGCTCTCATCAGTTCCTTATGGAGGTCTGTTTTCCCCAAGCCACAACGAACCTCTGCACTGAGAGATAAAGCAGTCCTCTATCAAGTCCTACCAGGGACTTGTTTCAGCTATGCTGGCTCAGGCAGAGAGGAAAACAAGTGAACATTTTTCTTGTTCTTCCTCCTCACGAGCCTGAGGACTTCCCATTCCTGTTTGCCTACTGCTTTACTCATCCCTGTCCGAATGACCCTGTGATGTCACCATACGCTATTCCCTACAGAGGGGAATAAAAGGGCTAGGCTGGACACTAGCCAAAGGGCCTACTTACTTTAGTAACAGGGAGCCTCCTTTGTGGCCACTTCACCTGAGGTAATTAATTCACAATCAGCCTAAGACTCAGAATAGAGCTTTTATTTAATCCTGACTTGCGTCTGCCCATGAATAATGCATGTGACCTCTTCCTATACCTCTCTGGACAACTGCGGCTGGGTTACTCTCTACAACTGACTGTGTTTTGCTTATTGCTGGTATTTTTCCAAGGTGACCTGAATTGTATCTTGATTTAAAATGGTAAAGTTTACCTCAAATTAACTCAGAAATATAATATGGTTGCCTTTACAGGATCCAGTCAACAACTTTGACATAACACACCAGAAGCAATGAGCAACAGGTTTTATTTCAGTAAAGTGCCGCTTTTTAGAGGGAGGGAGGTGAGTTTTGGTGCTTGAGGTTTACCGAAGCATAAATTTCCAAAGTCCAAACACACTCCCATGTAGAAGAACAGATCTAGGCAAATGTATAAGCAACATTCCTTTTGGATTCTTCATAGAAAGCCTGTGTGTGTGTGTGTGTGTGTGTGTGTGTGTTTCTCTTAGCTGAGTAGGCAAAGAACTGATAGTTTTTGCATGTTCCCAACATTTTAAAACAAACACAGTACGCATTCCATGATCATTTTTCCATAAAACTAGCTTTTATCACAGACC
Organism: Dasyprocta punctata; assembly: GCA_004363535.1. Lineage (NCBI taxonomy): Eukaryota > Metazoa > Chordata > Mammalia > Rodentia > Dasyproctidae > Dasyprocta > Dasyprocta punctata. The sequence goes on along the minus strand of RJWM01004316.1, from coordinate 58,895 downwards.
ACCAGGGTAATATTAATGGACACCCAACAATGCTCTCTTAGTTTTTGAATAAATTTGACTCTACTTTGAGAGGTACACCTTTTAACAGCCAACTCTGAATATGTGTATGTCTGTATGTGTGTATGTGTGCTCATCTAACTATTGACATTTTATTTAAATATTTATGATTTTAAAGACACATTTGCTCATTGTGGAAAAAAAACTTTAAAAAAATTATATGAACATATATTATGCATTCAACTTCTTGGAGTCCAAGTCCCTGGAGTTCAGAAAACAGGTACAGGGATATTGTTACAGTACTGTTTGTAGGCCCTAAAAATGCAAATAATCGAAGGATATATATCAGTAGATATTTCATTGAATAAGCTGGATCATATCCACATGATACAATAATGTGCATTTATTGAAACCAATGAGCTATATTTGCATCTGGTTAAGGGATGGCCATGTCATGCTGTTAAAGAAAGCATGTTGTCAAATGAGAACAGTAAGACTACCTAGGAGTAAAGACAATGATCAAAAAAGAGAAGCAGCAGCTGACATCCCATACCTGTATACATAGCTTTTCCTTTAAAGTGTGCCGGTGAAGGGTATAGAAAACAACATGCCACGGCATAATGAAGACCTCAGGGCTTGGGATAAGGAAAAGAGAAGAAGGTAGGCGGAGATGTGTTTTCTTCATTTCAAAATTTCTATTGTTTCAGTGACTGTGGTGACACCACATAACATTACAACTGTGGGGGTGGCACGTTCAATAAAAGAATTTTTTTAAAATAAAGGACAAGTATATTATAAAACAATCTCAGAATCTACTTTCTATCCTTCAAGTTAGATCACTGTTGGTAACTTGCTATACACAAATTCTTACTCTTTCCTATAGCTATTCTAAAATAACTTTTTAAAACAATTTGAAGTGGAGCATGACTGCGCTTGCCTATAATCCCACACTCAGGAAGACTGCCATGAGCTCAGGGCCACCCTGGGCTACATAGTCAGTTCAAGGACAGCCTGAACTACATAGTGGGACACTGTTTCAAAAGACAAAAAGAAGCAAATAAACTAAATTTCTATTTTATATATCATAGTTATATGGGTCTCAGGATGGCTTTTGTTTTTTTGAGACAGGAGTCTCACTGAGGGCCCAGGGTAGCCTCAAATTCCTAGACTCAGATGATCCTTCTGACTCAACCTCCCTAAGACTGGGTGGGACTCTGGGTGCACTACCAAGCCCGGTGTGGCATATTTTATGATGATCATTCTTGTGTATGCAGACACAGGGGAGAGAGAGAATGTGGTAATATGCTTTTCACTCAACAAGGCTACTACCATACCTGATGGCATGATGTCTGGCTAAGTGGATGTGTAACATAAAGCAGCATATAAACAGCCAGATGTAGCTTTTGGATCCTGTCATCGTCAGTGGGTAGTTGTGTGACATAATAAGGAACTTAACAAAGTCACAGTGGTGTCACTTGTAAAATGAGAACAAGCCTGCCTGCTAGGGTGGGGTAAATGACAAGAAATAACACATTGGGATAATTAAATACTGCTTAATGCATGACTCGTAAGTTACAGGAAGTTCTTCACAAATGGAAATCATCAATAATAATAATACAATAATAATAACGTCATTGACTACTTGATGTGTTTTAAAAACTCTTCTAAAAGCTTCTACAATTTTGAAATAAGTCAATTTATTCTGAAGTAAGACTAATTCTCATTTTTCTGACAAGAAAATAAAGGTCCAGAAAAGTTGAATAGCTTGCCCACTACACTAAATAAAATAAAGGTCCAGAAAAGTTGAATAGCTTGCCCAAAGTAACACAGCTAATAGTGTCAGAGCTGAGAGCAAACCCAATGTAGCTGGCTTGCCCAGATGCACACCACGTAAGGGTAGTGCTGGTGTTCAATACTATGACTACAATAGGATTTGATAGAAGCAAGTTCTTCCTACAGAAGCATTTTCATGAACCACATAACAGTAAACAAACCATACTGGCTAAAACCATTTAGAGTAGGAGTCAATATTCTCAGTCTTGATTTTCAGACCTTTTCACTTGGGGACATATATGTTACCTCACCTGGACACACTGAGCCAGCCCACTGTGATGTTCAGCATTCTCTCCCTATCTCCCCTTCTATGTATGTCAAGTAACACTCTTACAAAGTACATGCAGCAGTGGAGACTCCCCCCACTCCGTGTACCTTCACTACACTAAATAAAACTTAGTAACAAGCAAGAAAACCCCACAAGTGGAATAGGACAGGGTAGCTTCCCAACTGGATCCATCTCATACCATAATCAGGTCTGTGCCCCAGGTAGTCAGCTCATCACAGTGAATGCCTTAACTTAGGATGGAATGAATGGGCCCACATAGGCTCTGCTCATGAGAATCCCACAGCCAGCTTATCAAACACACAGGCCATCTTAAAGTCATGAAACCGTAACTAATTTCCATTCTCCAGAAGCCAGAGACACATAGCAATGTGTATACCATCACTTTCGGTACTCTCCTAAATTAAATCAAAACAGCATTTCAGTTTGCTTAAGTCTAAAAGATCTAATTCTAGTTCTGTCTCGTAGGTGGTCTGTAACATTAAACCACCAACAATGAACTTCATGCTTTCACTTCCAGTGTCACTGGAGTTCTTTTCTCTTTCTGACAAGGCCAGGACATTCCCTCTGTCTGATGTGGTAAATGAGGGAAGAAAAAATAAAGAAAGAAAGGCAATCCATTTCTCATTTGAGGTTCTACTGCCATGCTCTCCTGAAGCGGAGTCTGACATCCTGTTACAGCAGCCTCTTCCTCGATGGCTACCGCACGTCAGGTGCTAGAGGGGAGATGTTTGGGAAAAGAGGGAATAAAGAAAAGAGGAATGGGGCCAAAAGAATTGCTTCCACCCAGCAAACAGGATAATCAAAGGCAGAACTCTTTCACTTTGGAGTTGAACTTGGGAGCTAAAAACACATTGTCCCCAATAAGGAAAATGGCTACATTTCCAGCACAAGTTATCACCTTTTATTTTCTAGTTGGGTGATCCACTTAATGGTGTGAGAGTGTGAAAATACCTATGTGTTGTGCATAAAATGAAAACTAATACAGAAAGAAGGGGAAATTTGTTATTAGTAAAGCCCTATAGATTGTTCTATAGTCACTTGAAACAGTTATTTTACTAGATTCCTCTAGCCTTATTCTCTTATTTTAATTCTAGTGTTACTAGAATAATGTTTTTAAACAATAGCATTTCATGGAAGCCCCTGTAAAGTAAATACAAAAGTTATTACGTCAAACACCACTGCTTCCTATTGTGAATATCTTCATTTTTGTTAGAATCTCAATAAGCGAAATGTTATGTGAAATGCACTCAAAATTTATGTGTTAACAAAAGCAGCTGATTGTGCAGATAGCTACTATCCTTTTAGTTTCTTTAACTGAAATATCATCTACAGTATTAAAAGTCCATTTGAAAAAATTTTGCCACCTCACACCAATAAAGAACTAAAAAACTGTAGTGCTGTTTTCATTTCCTTTTGAAATCTTCAAGTCACAAACATTTTTTGTTGCTTTTGTTTCAAAACAATAAATTATTTTAATGTGATCACAGCCTTCCTCTACTTTTGAGAGATAACATTTCAGCTTCAAGTCGGTTGGTGCAAAAGTACGAAGGCAGATAACATTTTTAGTTTTCTCTCTTGGTTCAAGTATTTAAAGGAATAATGAAGACTGATGCCCCTATTTTGGTTTTACCATTTTAAAGCTTAGGAATTCAAATTTTAAAGTTTATGTTAACAGATGTTATTAGAAAACATTTAGGAAATATCTATTAAGATAGTCCTAATTTAGTCTTTTCATTTATATTAAGATTCACATCCTGTAAAGCTTAATACTGATTCTACAAAGACATTTGTTATCAATGTTATCTTTTCTCACTAGTCCAACAAAAAATACAAATCTCAAACATTTTTGATAAATCAATGGCAGTAAAAAGCAAAAAAAAAAAAATCTATTTACTGCAACAGGTTTTAAACAGCTTCCCACTTATCGAATCCCTCCTTGGTTGTAGTCTGGTTGGTGGCAAGAAGCCATGAAGACTTTTCCCAAGGCCTTTGGTTAATGCTCTCATTTGCATTTCCCCTCAGAAAAGGCCTAAGAAGGTTCCACTGTGGTTTATCACATCACTAAGAGTTCAGTTTAATTAAGCAAATGTAGCAAAGACATTATTTCCTTGACATGCATGAAAATTCCATGGCAATCACACTGTCCAAACTTTCACAGAAGTGAAAATGGCATTCTCAAGAACAAGTGGGCAAAGGCATCATTCAGCAAGGAGTCGCTATAGCTTTCATGTTCTTCATACTGGGTTCTGACAGAGAGAATAAGATCCATGACAATGATGAAAGAAAGGACAAAGGTGACCAATGTTAAATATTTTCCAAATATGGTGGCAAAGACCATAGCTTCCTGAGCAAGCAACACACGTGCTAAAGGAAATTCATACTTGGTCTGGCAGAAAGTAAGTTAACCACAAATAACTCAATTTCCTACATCTTATTGCTAAAAAGCACTAAGAAAAATGTTTACTTAGAAGATAAAGATTGGAATTCATAAACACATCAGACATCTTTTATTTATTTTTTTGGCGTTTAGTTTCTAAAACCCACTGTGGTATACCAGAAATTGAATTTCTGACTTTCTTATGATGCCATAAAATTTATCTTTTTATTTTGAAAGCAGAATCAGGGTTTCCTCACAATTTCTCTCTGGCAAGCCCCTTCTCTCCCATGCTTCAAATAAAGGAACTCTCTGTTCCCAAATTCCTCCTGGTACTGGGAGAGATATCTATTTTAACCTGCTACTATTCTTGGATGGACAGCTGGCAGATTCCCCTTGTCTACAGGAGGTGTTGTCAAAGTATCAAATGTTTGCTAGGCCCCATGACATACTGTCACCTGCCTTGAATGCTTCTAATGTTAGACTGCCTGCCTTTTTACCCTTAGAAGCTGTCATGTGACTTAAAAATCTATCTGAGTCAGGCAACAGATATTCAGTGATCAGATACTCTATACCAGACATGGTGCTAGGTACTGGGAATACAGAAGTATAGGGCCTGATCTACAAGTCCCTGCTCTCAGGAGCCTACACTGAAGCAGAGTTCTCTTTGGTCCTTCCCCACCCCACCACAAACATCACAAGGCCATCTCACCACAGGGTGCAAGAAATGGTAGATTCAGAAGCCCATATGGGTGTGATTTATGAAATTCCCAGCAGTACTTGGAAGGCAATCATAACAAAGGCTACACAAAGCATCCATACAAACCATCAGGCTGGCTCAAATCTCCTCGATGGAAGAAGACATTACCTTGCACACCAAAACTGCATGTCCAGAAACAACTTAGTTTTCCAATGGCTGGACTTGGGCCTTTTGTGGTTAGGCCATTATGATGCAAGTGTCCACTAGCTAATGCCATCCATCATGAGTGGTATGCAGACCCCATAACTTTGTATTAAGCAAGAAAGATAAAGGTAGAACGATGATGACAGGCAGAGGAGCTTACTTTTGCAAACAGAATCAGACACACTATATTAAATCTTACTCTATCCTTTCAGCAACAATCTGTGACTCAGCATTGCCATCAGTAGATTTGGCAGACTCCAGGATAGTCTATCAGGAAAAGACATCTGCTGGCAACCTATAAAGTATAGGTCTGCCTTCCAAAGCAGAATGTTTTCAAATGCTGGGTCACTGCCTCTTAGTGAGCCATAATATCAACTCAGTGGGTGGTGAAAAGAATAAAATATAAATATCAGACTGCATTGTATGCAGTAAGGATAAATGCATTATGAAACATTTTTTTCCCACTTTTACACACATACAACACACCCACTACATTTGCAATGCCACACTGGGTCATATATAAGACATATTTCTTATATAGAGCAGCACCAAAAACTCCCCTTTGAAGAGCAGTCTAGCATGATGAGCAGTTTGGGCTGCTTCAATTAAAAATATACATATACTAAATACCTACAACTGGAATGGCAAAGATGGTACAGTTTTTAAAAAAGCTAAGACTAAAACTCGTTCATGAGAGAGGAATTCCATGATTTCTGGCCTATGACACCTATATTTACCTTACTGTCTTTGAAATTCTTTTAACAATAATGAAATTTGTTTTCTTGGCAGTAGGTTCTAATTTTTAGAGGATCCTGCTTCCTCCCTCATCAAATCAAAGCTGCCACACAAAATCATTCAGATTGGTCCACAGGAGCAACACTGACGATGAAGTCGGGAAGCATCCAGCATTACGTTAGGTGACTCTCAGCTTTGCTAAGGATGCTGCTCTAATAAGCGAGTCATCCCACTGTCTATTCAGCCCACCTGCTTATGTCCAGCAGACAGATTTGACATGAGGCTAAATGATCACACAGAACTTTTTAAAATACACTTTAACAGTTTACAGAAAGTGAACACATCGTAAGTGTGTATCTTCATGCATCTGCACAGTATGACCATGCTCAAAAGATGACCCACATGAAAAACAAAATGGGACCCCAAAGCCCCTAAGGGCTACTCCCAGTCGCTGTCCAGACCTCCAATCTCAAAGAATAATTTTACTTTCAAACAAAAAGCAAGGCTCAAGAATTACATTCTTGGCACAATCAAAGATTCTAGCTCAAATCAACTAACCATGTTTTTCTTATATTTATTTTAACTGCTTTCTTCTATTTATGACATGTTAAAATAGCTTTCCAGCTACAGTCACAACATTCATTTCCTTTTAAGATAAGTTTAAGTTAAGCAAAGGAATGCTGCTTAAAGAAAAATTCTGAGCACTTAGCAAAACAGGGGATACATGTGTGTGGCAAGAGGTGAGCAGGTGGTACACAACTGACTCCAATCCTGGAAAAGCTTGTGTAGGTTTACCAACCAGTGAGAAATGCTAACAGGTTAGTTCACCATCTATTACTTTGTGACCTTCCTTGGATGAGCCTCGATTTTCTCCCCTGCCCTATGGTATAGCAAAAAGCCAAGGCTTCTCTCTTGAGAAATTGAAAGTAGCTTAGTGGTGAGTTTTCTTTGTAAAAGATGTGATTTCCTTTTTTTTCTTCTAATGCTGAGGATGAACCCCATGATTTCACACATACTAGGCAAGGAGGTATTGTCAAAGCTTCTGAGCTATACTCCCAGTTCTCTGTGATGTTATTTCTACATGCTCTTGGCTTATATTTCTTACATGTACCATGCTCACCAAGATTGAAACCAGCTGATTCAGCATGAAAGGAAGCAAGATGAGCAAGATAAGTTACATTCATGTGCCAATTCCTCAATATAAACATGCTCTAAAACCTATTATTTTTTAAAGCTATTAAGTTCTAAAAGATCACGTAGAACTTGCATCTACTTTTAACAAAAGGTCACAACTCATACTGTTGAATGCCCTTAATATTTTAATTGTGGCAAAATCAGTAAATACTTGGTATGGACATAACTTTCAAATTAAAGGAGAAAAAAATTTTAATAGAAACAGCAACTCACTTTCTTATCCTCTTCTCTTTCAATCAAGAGCATTCCCTCTATGTTCTGTTAAACCTAGTAAATCTGGTAGGGGAGACCCTCTGCACTGTATCTCTGAGTTCATTAATATATCAAGCACATGAACCTAAACTTACCATGAGTGGTTTTACAGGTGATCAAGTTCCACTATCAAAACAGATTTTCTTGCCACTACTTTCATAGTACTACCTAGCCAAAAGAATCTCCTTTGATTTTTAAATAGTACAAACAAAGTTTATTAAATACAGACTACATGTGAAATAGACTAAAACTTCATTCAATGTGTTTTGAGTTTCCCTTGTGACTCATATGAAATGAAGGTAAAAATCTCACAGATTGCTAATGTGAAAATGAAGAAGTGTTTTTGTGTTTAAGCAGGCATATTCCTCCGCAGACCCACTCATGTACTCATATAGACTCCTCCGTAAAGTCACACAGACACATCTTTTTTTGTATAAGCTCTTTGACCCCAAGAAAACAAAAATACCTTATTTGTCAAAACACAGCAAATTTAGAGGACTGGCAAATAAGTAATAAAGCATGGTTTGGAACTTGATTAAAATGCAAATACCAAGAACAACATAATGTTTTGCTGAAAATGATTCCACCAAACTTAGCATTTAATTTCCTTCCTCCATCTGACCATCTGTCTCTCTGTTAAAGCAAAAGTCCTTAGGTACCAAGAAGCTGTTAGAACATTTGAATGGTGACATTAAAACTTCAAGAACTTTGTTACCATTATCATCAGTCCTTTAAAAGTTAAAGGAAAAGTGTATTTTTCTTGTTCTCAAACTTACCTGTTAATAACCAAAGGAAATTGAGATTTTGCTAGATTGAAAGCATTAAGACATTTCAAGATTTTGATGAAAATATGATGACTTTTTTGCTCAGTTCCTTCTTTTCTATACTCCCTCTATTACGAACAGTTCTATCCCAAGTCCCCATCATATGTTAATATCATACCATGCAAGGTTCTTACAAGCACACAGATTCAGATATTTCAAAGAATGACACAACACCAGAAATCTAATAACAATGCTGCAACAAAATCTTATTTAATCCTGTTTTACTCAAACTTCTCCCATTTCATTTAAGCTAGAGTTTCAAACAAGTAATCGAAATATTATGTTCCACATGCAATTTCTATGCCCCATCAGATTCTAGCATATAAGCCATTAAATCCATTCTCCAGTGATCACATTGATAAAAGTTTTCTGTCAAGATAATGCTTAGTATTAGTAAGGGTTCTATTTTCATCTTTATTGTATTTTTCAATTTTTCTACATTGGTGCATTACATTATTGTTAGGGTACAAAAAATTTCCCTGAAAAGAAATTAAATGTAACCTGCATTCCTGATGAAAGATTTTGTTAAAGGCATACAAACATTTCAAAATTTTAAGAAAATCCCAACTATTCTTGAATCATTGTAAAAAGAGAAATCCTAATCTGTTCTGACACTTTTAAAATAGCTGATATTGAAAGCATAATTGTTTTATTTTTAGAACACTTAAATCAGCACATATGCAATGAATTATCATGTTGTTCACACAAAGGCATAAATTAAAAATTACTCCTGATTGATCAATTATCTTGATTTATAGGGCCTTAGGAAGTGGCAGTTCTTACTCAATCCAGATTCAAAGGCTCACTATTTCAAAAAGAAGTCTAAGACAAATTAAAATGGTTTATTCACAACTGTAATTTCAGGTTTATGAAACTGTGCCATACAGCCATCATCAAAGCACTGGCTTGCTGGAAGACCTTTCTAGTCAGCCTCTACACACCAACAGGAAACAACACAAAACTAATCACCCTGGTGAACATTTATTCTGGACCAAATTTACAGTATTTGGGCACACTCAATATTTTCTTCATTATGGAAAATCTATGATATATGTAATGTTGTCCACATTTTACAGGGAAAGAAAAAATGATGCTCAAGGACAAGAAGCTTGGCTAAGCTTGGCTAACAAAGAGGAGAACTAGATTTCAACTGCTGGTCTGATTCCACAGCCCACGGAGCGCAACCACTGTATATGCTAAGTGTCCTTCTAGTTAGTGTAGTGTCAGTTACCTATGCATGGATCTCACATGTAAAATTCCCACAGCTAAAGCCCACAGGTTAGTTCTCTAAGGATCCGGACCTGTCTCCTGTAAGGGAGAGTCCCATGTACATCCAAAACAGGAATATACACTTCCCGCCATTGCTTTTTCACTGTGACCCTGAGAACTTGCCAAACATGAAGACAGCAAGCCACACCAGGGAGCACTCTGATTCATCTTACTAAACGGTATTTTCAAGTCAATACAGAGTCATATTTTGGATTCAGGTATTGATATATCTGACCAATGAATTCTCAGATCAACCTGTCTGGGAGCATGTAATTCCTAGCAAGCATCATTCTATAAAAAGAACAAAATGTTGATTAGTGATTGTGAGCAGTGACATATCTACCTCAGAACTCTTCCATATATTAAAATAGAAAATATAGACATATTTAATTTTTTTTTTTCATTTACTGGGGTTTTTCGTTTGAGGAATGAGGAAGTTGCTATGAAACCAAACCCTTGTAGGCTTTCGGTTCTCCAGAACCCTGAGAGCTGTTAAATGACTCAGCTGGACCGGTAAGAAAAAACAAAGTGATGAAAGAACCAAAGAGCTGTTGCGAGGGCCAACCTCAGGAGAAACAGGGTGGGATCCAGCTGCAGGCAGTTTCAGTGACTAACAAAATACACAAAGGTAGGACGAAAGCCAGAGTCCTCACTGAGGCAGACTGGGCAAGGCAGACCAACGTCAAGGCCACTGCCCTCCACTGTGAGGCTCAGAGGAATCATCAGTACCCAGAGGGCTGCAGCTCCCCTACCAGGGTAGGCGCTTAGAGCAGCCAGGGAGCACAGCAGAATTGTGAACCAGGGTTTGCACCTGTTACTTCCCCATGAGTCTGTCTAATTGCAAGTCCCATTGTCACCCCCCCACACACACACACCCCTTAATCTATACAAGCACTGTGAGAAGTTTTAACTTTCACACTATGGAGGAAATGATTAAAATATGTAGTATGCATGTAAAAATCTGCCAAAATGAAACGGATTAATCTATATAACCAGTATGCACTAATAAAACAAAATGCGAAAAAATACCTATTTACCACTTTGAAGGGTTCCACCCTCTCAAAAACCAGCTTATCATTTATATCAGACCATCACAAACACACCTTTTAAATTCAGTAAAAACGCATCTAGCTTTTTTTTTTTATCTGACAATACCAGGTAAAGGCAAAGACACAAAGATTTAACTTTTTAAAAAAGACGAATTAGTGTTCTCAAAACCCCCATACTTACAGCATCACAATGCCATGTGTAAGGAAGATGATCAAATATAAAAGGTATTTTGTCTGTATTGTTGCCAAGGGTTTGTTGTGCTGTTCTGTTGTCCTTTTGGTTAGATTTAATTTTTTTTTTTACCTAATCTTCACTCGAAAAACTTAATGAGGACACCAGTCATTTCTGATTTATTCTTGATTTTAAAATGCTTTGTGATCTAATTAAATCATATTAAGAGATGATTATGAGGGCTAGATGTGAAGCTTCTGTGGAGTGAGAACTCCTCATCAACTAGAATTGATTTCTAATGAATAGGCACAGAATGGGAGAGATGCTTTGCCAGAGAGAAGGACCCGATGACAGGGCCCGTGCCGCCTCACAACTGGTGCACACGCTGTAAGCATCTACAAAGGAGAACAACCTCCATCCACTCTCACTCCTCTCTGTGTCTCTTGGTACTGAGGATGGAATCCAAAACTTCCTGCATATACGCAAGGCAAGTATTCTGCCACTGAATCACTCCCTCAGCTTCATGTTGAATAATTTTTTAAAAAGGAAATCTATAAGCTGCAGTCAGTTTTCTGATATTTAAAATACAAAAAAACCTTCTAGCTCATCAAGTTTTTCCCCTTTGCTGCTTTCTGGATTAAAAAAAAAAAACACTTCAAAAAAAATTCCAACATACCTGAAATGTGATTTTAAATATTTAAAGTACTCTGTAATTCCACTATCCAAAGTAACGGTAAAAACTATAAAATATTTATTAACTCAGACTAATCTTCCTAGGCAGAGGCTAATATATATAAATGCCTTAAAATAAATAAACACCTAACAATACAAGGCCTGGTGCCTGCAGTCTGAGCATTTCTTGGGTAGACGACATTTTGCAGTGTGGCAAATATGTGGGATTGTCCTCTGTCTTGTCTTCGAGCACCAATATTGTTCTCATTGTTTTGCTTAATTTTGTTTAATTTTCGTTTCTTTTTTTTATTTTTTCTTCATTTCATATCCTGTCTTTATTGTTTTTATTGTGTTTTGTTTTTGGTTTGTTTTTGCTATGCCTGATGGAATGGTCAACTATTCTGAAAGTAACAAGATACAATATAGTAGCTATTGTTTTCACAGTATCTCTCTTTGAAGTTCTATGCCAGTTCTACTGCTTTGTTTTGATTGTTCTGTTATCTTTTGTTGGATTTTACTATCTTTAAAATAAAATTAAAAAATTAAAAAAATTAATAAACAAACACCATCATACCATATGGTCTATTTTTCAACTTGCTTTTGTGTTTAACTGGTTTGAAATGTTGTATGCTATAAAGCTTTCCATTTGAAAGTTTGGTTTCAATGCCAAAATAATAATAAAAAATAATAGTATAAACAACTAAATCTACACATAATTACTAGGAGGTATGTTTAGTCATTAGAAAGAAATTAGCACAAAGTGTTTTCTTAAAAGTCAGTTGTGGAGTAAAGAGGGAATATTTAGTTTTAACTGGTCTTATTAATAACTTTTGGAAAGTACATTTTCCTGAAAAAAGTTTAAGGTTCTCTCAAAAATCCAAAAGTAGTACTACATTGTTATAGTAACATATAAGAAAATAGATCTCTGAAATGTTTTTTTGCTAACTTCTATATTTATTTTTGATACTAAATTTTTATATCCCATGCCAAAATTTTAGCTTGAAATAACAATTCTCTACATCTGCACTTAAGAGCAAATTTCTTTGACAAACATTATTTCCTTGATTCATCTGGACAGCATGACCAGTAGAAAAGACTATTTCCATATTACAGTTAAAGAAATCAAGGCTCAACATTTTGACTAAGTATCTGGGTAGCAACTTAGAGCTCTGTCTCCTGGTTTCCACTTCGACATGTCCCTTCTAATACGCAGGAGATGAAGTTCATTCTAGAGAAACATCACACAATTCTGTTAGAGTCCTCCATTGTAGTGCAAGCTATAGGATAAAGTGAAAACAATCAAAATGGAGAAATAGAGAGGTAGCAGAAAAAACAAGATGCTATCAAAGTGCTTAGTTTATTTCACATTTAAAGACCAAAAGGATGAACTGATTTATTACCAAGTACACTGACATTACTTATAAATGACAGTGCAGCAGTTCCAAAAACATATAATCTGGACCATCCAGAAAGTAAATGTGCAGTGAAAATGTCACTCCTCGCCTCACTTGTGCCCATGGCAAACATCATTAAGTGGTCACCAATTCTCATCATCAATAAGCCCAGGTAAGGACACAGGACTCTTCGACCTATAATCTTGGGTTATGACCCTGTCAACCAATTAAAATTGGTACATGAAATGAAACTCTAGTCTCGACTTCGAGAAATGGAAAGGTGGAGCTCACTACTAATACCTGGCATCTGAACCCTGCTTGCTTTGCAGCTAACAACGAATCTTCTCAAAATAGCTAGCATTACACCAAGTATTTTTCATCAAAACAGAATAGCTGGGGAACTAATGCAACAGTTAAGAGATTTCAAATTAACATTAGTACATTTTACTTCTTAAATGGATAAATGCCACCAAATTCTTCATATTCCTCTTTTTAATGTGGTCAGTGGGGCTCAGTCACCAGGGAATAGCAATATAGCTTCATGTTGTTGATTTTTAACATTACCAAAATTATATTATATATATTTATGTTTGTCAATAAATTTCTAGTGTAGCTGCACAAAAAATATCAAGCCCTTCTTACTCCTATAATGAAAAATATAATTTTAAAGTGAGGTCAGAAGTGGTACAAAGGGCCAGAGGTAGCTCACAGGCTATGGAGGTTATGAAGATACAAAAATATCAGACAAACACAAAGTAGAAATTTGCTACAGCTCAGATATGATGTAGGAGAGGTAGGATGACAATCTGTCCACCTAGACCCAGGGCAGGGAGGGACAGGAGACATCAGTGGTGAGCCTGGGCTCCTGCAGACAGGTGGGCTGAGGTGGCATTTAAGCTAGAGAAGCTCACCATTCCCAGCCACTGCTTTGGGGCAGGCCAGTCGGGCTTTCTAACCAGACCTGTGGAGAAGTCAGGCAGAGCGTTCAGTTGTTGGCTATTGGTGTGTCACAGCACACCTGCACAGAGCCACTGGCATCTCACAGCATCACCATGGCTTCCTAAGTCACTGTGTCCAGGCACCGATATACTGATACCCGTACTTTATTAAAAATTACCTTGTTTTTCCTATTACATTAGTATATATCGTTTTATAATTCCATGTGTATGTGTGTATCTGCACTGTATGCATATATATCATATCTATGTCCATAAAACTTGTGATTTTAATTCCATTACATTGGTGGAATTTCAAAATATTTGTTACAAAGTGGGTGGGAGCAGTTGTTCTACCTCTAATATGGTTGAAGACCATAATTCTAGTTTCAGAAAACAGATACTAGTCAAAGCACAGTAACTTTGCAACAGAGACAAAATTCCATCTGTCTTTTTGCAAGAATTAAAGTTCTTAGGATAGTTTGCTCTCTCTCCTGAAAAGGGAGGTATCTGGTGGAAAATTAGAAAGTCTCTGACTCTTCTCAGTGATGAAACACACACACACACACACACACACACACACTAATCAAATTCATGCCTCTTGCTAATAAATTCAGACACAGACAAGGTGAACCACAGAACATATTTTCAGTCATGGGAATCACTGCATCATGTCAAAAGAGATTAGAATATGACAGAAAAGGGCACGGTGCGTCAGTTGCAATTATACATATATCGTTTCTCTATTGTGATCATCCTTCTTTCCATCTCAACAAGGAGACATGATTAATACTTTACATACTGTCCAAAGGGGGCATGTGACTTACCAGAAACCGTACTGAACATTTCAAATACAGATCATCCTCTGCCAAGAGAAAATCCTGCCCAGCTGTAGATTTCTCATTTGCAAAACATAAGAGCAATGAAATTCCATTACTTAGAGAAACTGGCTGTTCCCCAAACCCTTGGCCACAGAGGCTGTACTTATCTTTTTGAACAATAGTCTCAGAAAATGTATTCGCTCTCAAACAATGACAGTAAGTAATGTGTGTGAGTTCAGGAAAATGCATTCTCTTGACCTGGGAAGTACAAAAAGTGACTTTAAAGCATGAGGCAAAAAGATCTCCAAGTTTAAGGGCTCTTCTAAAGGTCAAAGGGGATGTAAGAACATTAAGATTGCCTGTAAGACAAAAACAAGTACCTTTCTATTAGGTGACTACTCTGCACCCAGTGGCTCACAGTCATGAGCCTTGTACCTTAACTCTTCTGCTTTATTCCTTCTGGGAGATTTAACTGGGTATTTTCCTGAGGATATATATTAGTGTAAAGTATACTGCACTACACTGCAGAATTTTTTCAGATGAGACCAGAAAATTTAGACTTTGCTCTCTGTCTTCTTAATGTGCCTTTCCCTGTACAAATATGTGGCCAACTGCCAGAGGGTTATATGAACTTCACTTATGGCTTAGTTCATGGTCAAGCTCCCACTCAGTCCAGAGTTTTGAATGGGACCATGAAAACACTCAGGAAAATACAGACACTACACAAATGTGTCTGGAACCACAAACACCCACTGGTGTCCCTGCTATTTCTCCAGTTTCCTACTTAATGCACTACATTACAGTGATGGCCTGTGGGTGAGTTTCTTGTGGGATCCAGGATATCATTTTGGAGTCCCATATTTACTTATTCTCTAATAGGTAAGCAAACAAATTTGGTCTATGGATATATTCATTAAAAAAGAAATCAGAGTAGTTAAAAACATCAGAAAAATACTAGTTCTGTAAATCAAAGTTTACAACAAAAGCCCATACCCGTAGACAACAAATAATTCTTTCCTTCAGCAACTCCAAACAGCTCAGAGTACTGAGCAACCTCACTGCAAACTACCATAGGGTGGGGCTGAGCAACCGACTTCCCCAGCATAAATGCATCAGCCTGCTCTGCAAAGGTTTCAAATGGTGAACAAAGCAGTGAAAATGAAAACACCGGTGATGATGTGTGAGTGATTTCTACCATCAACCTTTATGTGTGCATATCTGGGTGATCAAGCCACATAAATGAGAACAAGCAAAGAGCTAAGAGGACAAGGATAAAAAAAGAGAACAATGCATGTGTAGAAATAATTGTGTGCCCTGAGCTCCAAGGACATTAGAATGACTCCAAAGCCGACACAGTTATGCCCTGGTAACCAACATGAACAGATTCACAATTTGTACAACAGGGATTGCTCATCTGGTTTTAACTAACATAAAACCCTCCAATGGTTTTTGCACAAAGCTGTAACTGAAGCATACAAAACACACACAAGTCCGCATGAAAGGAGTCAAATCGTGAACATGCCACTCATAATCCAGTTTCTCTATATTTAACAAAAACTTAACACCAAGGCAATCAACACTCAATCTGGTCCCACATGGTCAGAGAAGTGCACCAACTACCCAACCATCCACCAGCTGAGGACTCGCTCCCCAGCCAAACACTGTGCTGTGAGCCAGACGAACACGGGATGGCATCCAGCCTATGAAAAGACACTGGCCGGTGTTCACATACCTCAATAATCCTGTCATGAATGTGCAGGCCTCCTTCTTTGGCTGCGGGCCCACTGTCAACTATTTTGGATACAAAAATTCCTTCGCTGGATGATCCATCTTGGTTGTCCTTTGGGTTAAAAAAACACAGGCATGAATGCTAGGCATGAAGTTGGGCATGAAAATAAAGCTTGCACTCTTAAAACAGTCACTGACCCTTGCTTGTCAAAAGTTGCAAGAGTGTAAAAGCTGTTTGTTTCATCTAATTTCTGTTTTAATATAAAATTAATGCATACATATATTAAAATATTTCACATCATAGCAAAAGTCAGAAAATGTTAAGAGCCTGCCACTCCCAGCCCATTGTCCTTCTTGTGCTATAAAGCATCTATTTACAGAATATGTTAATGCATCACCCTTCTAAGCTTGTATCTTCTTTTTATCATGCACATAAATGGGGTTATGCCAACCCTACTCTTAACCTTTGCCTCTGTCACTTAATGCTGCAAATCTTGGTGATCTTCTATCATTGATCACACATTTGCTCTACTTCTTTCCCTTTCTTCCTTCCTCTCTCTTTTCCTCCCTTCCTGACTTTCTCCTTCTTTCTTTTCTTTTCTTTTCTTTTTTCTTTGAGCTACACACCCTGCCCCTACTCGACTTTTTGAAGTGCCTGAAAAGTATCTTTGCATTTAGATAATGAACCAGGCTGCCAATTGTTGCTATTAGAAACAGTGGTGTGGTAATACACTCCTACCTGGTTTTGAAATACCTTCGCTCATATATACCTAGGGCAAACAAATCCCTAGCAACTGAAACTCTTGGGTCAAATATGTACAATTGATAAATTCTGCTGAATTGCCTCCCAGAGAGCTTGTACTGATAATTCACTAAACAAAGTGCTCTCTCACATCCTCACCTGCCCAGAGCATCATTAAGCTAGTCAATATCTAATAATCTGATCTTGAAAATAGGTATTTTGGTTTTGTTCTCATTTGCATCAGAAAAGTTCACATCCTTCCCACAAATCTTAATAGATTCTGATCTCTGATCTCCTCCAGTCCCTTTAGATCTCTGAATTAAGCCTCAGAACCAAGATTTTCTGAGAAAAAAGCTCGCTACTCAACTCTTTCCTTAAAACGAAAAGGCGTCAACATGCTCATAAGAACCGTTCCAGCTTGTTCAGGAACTCCTTTCCAAATAGCACTGCACTGAATTCTTTCCAAACGTGTGGATTAAATTTCTAGTGATTAGCAGATGAATTTATGAATTAAATGGCAGAAGCATATGTTGTTTCCAAACCAAATCATTTGAAAAGTAAACTGAAGATGTTCCCCCCCAAACTTCAAAATCTATAACATTACAGTAAAATCTTCCTCATAATGCCATAAGATCTATTTTGATACTTACACTGCATAAACATATAAAGACACAGCCATCAAAAAAATGTGACTATGAAAATATAGCATTTTCTTTAAACAGTACCCCTAGCCCATATTCTGAACAGGGAAAGGGATGACTCTGAATGTGATCTGACTGATCACTTCAAATGCAAGAGGTTGGGAAAACATTCTCACCCTTCTCTCCCCTTTCTCCACTCTTGGCATCCCTCTATCTTTGTCTGTCCGTCTGTCTCTCTCTGTCACACACACACACACACACACACACACACACACCACTCCCTCTCCAACATATGACTCATTAGAACAAATGAAAATCACAACCTAAAATGCCTATGGAGTATTTTTTCCAACATCCATCCCCACATGACTAAGAGACATCTCTTCCTGCCACCCGGACCCCATCAATGCTTTCAGGAGAAGGGTCAGCATACTGGGGGTGCTGTGTTACATCAGCTATGCCCATAATGCACCCCTAACTGGCATCCCAGTGCTATGCACAGAACCACTAAGGCATTCACCCACGGACATCGAGTACCTCTGAGCCCCTCACCTCTCCCAGCACCCTCGCTGAGGCACTGGTCTCAAGGCACCTGGGTGGTTCTCTCCATGGACACCTCCACTGGGAGCACAGAGCTACACACCAGCGTCTACCTACTGAGAACCTACAAGGCACCAGCCGTGTTGTATTGTACTCCAGGTGTACCATTTCAGCTGCACAATAATCATAAGAAATAAGCATCCATTCCACAGAGTAAAAATTGAGGACCCACAGAGGTTAAGATAATTATCCAAGGTCATGCATCTTAAAAAGCATCACAGGTTGGTTTTATACTGAGGCTAGGGCAACTCTCTTGCACTTGCTTTGTGTGTAATACTCTCTCCAACTGAGAAAAAATGTTCAAAATATGTACACACAATTTTGGTAGTTCATATTTCAGGCTGCATGATATCTCAACAGAGGAACCCAAGGGTCTCACTGGACCACCAAAGATTTATGAGCAAGCTTGAGTTCCCTATGAGTTGATTTCAATATATCAAATGGAAAGAAATCTGTGTTTCCTTTGATTTAAACACTTCATATTTCTTGGATAGAGAGGAAGAGAAAGATAAGGAATGGGACTTTGGTTTCAGTTTGTTTTACAAAATACTACACTGTACATAAGTAATCATTCTAAAAGAATACAAAAGTCAAGCAAAAATCAGAGAAACAAGCAAGACAAACACCAGAATTTAGATTAAATTAAGACAGTGGTGGGGGTTGGTGATAAGAAAACACAGAAAGCCCAAAATCAAAGAGTACCAGGTCCAGCTCCATTCCTGACAGCTAGATTTTTCTATTAGAAGCCATCTCTTTATACTTTGTTTAGCCCCTATCCTAACACATTCTAAGTTAGAGCTATTTATCGAGGTGAACTAATATGTTTTTGTTTTTCTGGCTTTAGTAAAAGAAAAATAAAAGGGATTGTTTTCATCCCAAGGGTACCTGGAAATAAAGTACTCTTGCCAAGGGCTTAAATGAAAAGTCTGATGCACCAAACTGGCTGCAGATTCTTCAGGTCTGTGAGAACTAACGAATGAATGATGTGATTTTGCTAAGAGCATTACACACAGCATCCTACAATGACAAACCTTAAGTCAGAGCCTCTAGGCTGGGCTATTTCACAAGCCAACCAAGCATCTAACAGGAATTTCTTGGGACACACACACATTGTTTGAACTATGCTCTGCTTCCAGGACTAACACTGCATTTACATTGTTGCTTATCTTGGCTTTCTAGTGTATATTCAGCAACCCGCCAGATTTTCCCAGCAACAGTGTAGAATACATTTAGATTTCATTATGCTATTTCTGCTAATCAGGACAGTTCTTTTAAAAAAACACGATGGCGAATATATACACGTGGGATTAAATTTTCAACTGGGGGAGATGCAAGTAGTTCTTGTCGAGAGACAACATAAACTGAGAACACTTATGAAATTACAAAATCGGGTCTGCTTTGTACTTGAATCACCCTTTTAAAGGAAAAAGAAAAGAACGTGAGACATACTCTTGGAAGGAAGTGCCGTATTCCCAGTGAGGCTGGGCATGTCACTTCATTCCTGGTGAGGTGCAGAAACCAACCACCCTCCTCACTGGCACTAGCATAATAGATTTCTCAGCAATCACCAACCACAGACACACCTCTCCATCCTAGCATTTTGCAAACGTTGGGCTTTGATGTGGTTAAGCTGGAAGAAGAGATGAGGTCTTTCTAGTTCAGGTTCTTTTGGCTGCAGAAACTTCTAAGACTTCTAAGAAGTGAAGAGAATCTTAATCTACTGAAGCTGTTTCTGATAACAGTGGGTGGGTAGAGAACGAAAAATAATTACAAAGATAAGTCAAGGACTCCTATGCTAAGTGGGAAACATAATTTCTGTAAGTGGGAGAGCAACTGGTGCTACTTTGTTGTTTCATGGGTCAAACACTTAGCTACTGAGTCCCAGCTTGCTCTCCCACCCCTCCCAAAGCTGGAGAATGCCAGACCCTCGCTGCCAGGCAAGACCAAAACTACATAATGACATGAAGCCTGGGGTCTTAACCAACTGGTAATGAGCAAAAATAAAAATACCCCAACCTCACATGAGGCTACAGCTTCTTAGGAATTCCATAGAGATAACAGGAGAAACACAAATATGTGAGCACATTCCTTGGGCTCAGCAAAGTGGAAATGACAGCTGCCCCCACTCACCTATGCATTTATACATTAACGGCATCATTTAAAATGGTGTATGTGACAGATAACATTCATCATTTTAATGGCTACGTATCACTTATAACTAAGCTGTCGTTTCTTGTTATAAAACTTTTTTGTTTGCTTTTCTGCTTTTGAAACTCTGGTTTTGGCTAAAAACTAAGCATATTATAAATCTCTTCCTAGCCAGGCACAGTGGTGCACATATGTAAACCCATCACTTTGGGGGCTTAAACAGGATGATCTCAAGTTCAAGCCCAGCCTGGATTTAACGAGAGCCTGTCTCAAAAACAAAAATTAAAAATGTCTAGGATGTAGCCCAGTATGAAGGCCCTGGGTTTAATTCTTAGTACCACAAAATCAGTCAGTCAATCAAACAACCAAAGTCTTTGTGTCACTTTCTTTGAGTGAAGCCATGCTTTGGCCATTCATTATTCTAGGTAATTCAAATGCTCGACCCCATAACTGATGGGGCCTTTTGTGTTCAAATCTGTTTTATTCTCCCAACTTCTTTCTGACCACTTCTCAGCCCACCACTCGACGCAAATCACTCTCTACTACTTTCAGTCTCCCAAATCCCAACTCTGTGCCTGCTCCAGGCCTTGTAGAGATGGCCAAATCCCCCACCCTGGGGCTGTCCATTATTTTCAAGCTCAGTGTCTTCAAAAACAGATATGTGTACACAAAGCACTCCAGTGATCCAAGGGACAGTTTTTAAGCTGCTTTCACAGTCTACTTTAATTTGTTTAAAATTCTCCCTATGCCTGTAACTCTTTTAAAACATCCATATAGTAGCTCAATAGGTATTTTGTAGCTAAATATCCCCCATTTATTTATAGTCAAAAGTGCTCAATCACACACACACATACACACACACACAAAACAAACAAACAAACAAACAAAAAAACCACATGGTCTTCTGATCTAGCAAACTCTTACTCATCTTTATGAACTCAGCTCCATGGCCTCTCTCTAGGATGGCTTGTCCTCCAGTGTTAACTGGTCACCCAAGTCATCTCTAGCTGGATCTGAGCACAGAGTAATACACCAAGGAAGACAGTACCACCCTCTCTGGCCTCACCGGACAGGAGCACATCCAACCCCATCTAGACCGAAGCTCCATGAAGGCAGAGCACACTCACCTAACATCTGGACGGCTGGTATCTCCTCAACCTGCAGGATCCTCCTCGGGCTCTCCCCCTACCTTTCCTACCTTCACGGATGATGCACTTGGCTTTCTGACACCTCTCATATGCCATCCTCCATTTTCTTCCATCATTGCATTTCTCCCAACCTACAGTTTCCATATTGATTTGTTTGTTGTCCTATGTTCCCACTGGGACACACGCTTCCTGACTGCAGTGATCCCACCTCCCTGGTCTTCAGTAGACCCATCAGCCACTAGCAAATAACGCACACACAATACTTATTTGTTGAACAAGCAAATCTAATTTCCTCCCCTTTCCTTTGACTATTTTAAGGTAATAAATGAGGAAACGGTTAGATAAAGAACAGGGCAAGGGATTCCATACACTCAGGTAATCTCTCTTGAAAGGCAAGATCCTGAAACGTACCCTTGCTAGTCCCCAGAGCCCTTTCTGCAGACATTCTCGAAGCTCAATTGACAGATGTGAAACTGACCTCTTCTTTCTAAGGATGGGTTGATGATGAATAGGGGAGCCAAAGAACAGCACTGGGAGGGAAAAGCAAAGCGATCCAACAACCCAGACATTAGGTCACTGTCCCTGACCAATGAAGAGTTGATAAACCCAAGGTCTGACTTCTTACTCATGCAGTCTGCGCTCCAAACCAGGTTAGGAGGGCGATTTGCACCCAGTTCCATCTGCATACATCCCACACAACCTCATTCAGCCCAAATATCATACAATTAACCATGCACCCCAAAACTTAAACTATTTCCATGAACTGTTGTACTACTAGGGCAATACCATTCTAGCAACTACAACAAAATAAAAATCCCTGAGTGAAGATGTTAGGCAAACAATGTGCTCTCAAGAGAGCAGAACAAGTCAGCAAGCACTTCATTCTTCACCCTTCAAACCTTAACCTCTCTTCCAGCTACCCAAGGGAAAGGAGAAACACATTTTAGCAATTAACATACCACACAGGGCCGGCCACCAATAATATTGAATCCCAGGGAGCCAGAATCCCGATGCAGGACAAGGGTCAGGCTTTTGGTTTCTTCACCCTGCAGGGAACAAATGGGTTCAAGTGTTTATTTACAAACAGGAAATCAGTGACAGTAATTATCTTTCTTTCTAATCATTTCCTAAGTCTTCTCTCTTGGGAAATTTAACTGAGGAAATCTTTGGAAGCCAATTTGAAATTCCACCCTGTCTTTAGGAGGTTGCAAATGTGTCTAGATACCGTCTAACCCTGGAATGACCACATAAGAATGTCTGGAGGTGTCCAGACGTGCCCTGTGAGCATTTTCTATCAATGACTCCCTGGATTGCAAAGTAGCTTTCTTTTGACTAGCCTGTCGGACACTGGCTGTCTAGACGGCTAGTTTCTGTTTGTTTCACAACCATCCTCAATGGTTGCATTCGTGACATGTTATGAAAGGTTCAAAGGGCAATCCTCTCGGAAGTCTGAGGGCACACACGGCCCATCAATAGTCATCTCTGTTTGGGGGACTTGGAGAGAAACAGTGCAGGATAAGTCAGATATACACATGAAGGGAAAGAAGGAAATTCTGAATGCACTGGAAACTAGGAGGGGCATGTTCACAAAGTTGTTACTGTCCAATTCATGTGAAACACATAGCTGTTTAACACAAAACACGTTGTTGAAAGCTGGTCAGCATGAAAACGTTTAACTTAAACAAGCAGAAGTCACTCAAGCAGGTCACACAGATACAATATTCACCAGGCCAAAGGGATAGAGATGCCAGAAAACCTTAACCAACACTCTCAAGTTAACCAACAGAGGAATAAAAATAGACTTAGACTTATGCACACACTGTCACTAAGTATCCTTTGACATAAACATAAAACACCAATACACCTTTGAGATGTTTGTAATTATATGACTGAGACACAAAACTTCATGTGTATTGAGTATAAACTTGGTATTTGTTTCACTTATGGTTTCCATTAAAACATGGCTTTATTTAAAACTGTTATTTAAAATACAAAATATTTCATAATAAGCTTGTTTTAACAACAATACTTATTACAAAAGAGATTTTATTCTGTTATTTATTGCTCCCTAATCAAGCTTTTGACTTCCACCTTATTTAGGAAAATAAATGGAAACATTTGAATGGCAGGAGTGTAACAATGTTAGTCCAAACATACTGGCGAGGAAAACCACTGTTTCTACCAGCAGTATCCCAGAGGTTTTCAGGAGCACTGCTTCATTTATTGCTATAGTCATCAATGTGTGACTCTGTTCCATATGTGGCCAAGAGAACTGTGCCCTACAAAATCCCCTGCCCAGTGCAAAAACTATTAGAAATCACAGCATAGAATTAGCTCCATATTTTAAGTACTTAGTAATCATAGCTTGATATTATGACTAGTTAGCATGTAGCCAAATTAAAAACTTCACATAAGGAGGAGAACAAGAAGTCAACAAGAAGTTAAGACCTCCTATGAATTAGCGCCACGTGCAGGTAGACTAGGGGAGAGCCAGGCGCCAGCCCTCTCCTAAGTCAGTACCATTCGTAGACTGCAGGGGAGGAGAGCAAGAAGTCAAAAAGAAGCTAAGACCTCCTATGAGTCAGCGCCACGTATGGGCTGACTGGGGGAGAGCTAGATGCCAGCCCCTTCTGGCATGTGGACAGGGAGACAAGAAGAGCTAATGCCCCTTCCTAGTCCCCAAGCGACTGACTGATCCAGAGAAACACAGGCTGTGATGATAGCTAATGAGGTAAAATACAATTTAATGCTTACGGTGTTTAATGTTTCACTGACTTTGCAGGCCTAAAGTCGATAGTTTAATTATCTATTAAGAAGATAAAAACATGCAATGTAGCATACATGGGGGTCTCCTTCTGAAGGTGGTGGCCATTGTTAATTCCCTATTATCTTGTTTTGAAATCCCATATCATTCTCATTGTTTTGTTTGGTTAGATTTTATTGTTTTATCTTGTTTGATTTTGTTATATCTGATGACATGGGCAGCTATTTCAAAGATAACAAGATCTAGTATGCTAGCCATTTTGCATTCACTATTACCTTGTTTTGAAGGTGTGTATTGCATTCATTGTTTTGTTTTTATTGGTTCTATTCTGTTCTGTTTTGTTTGATTTTACTATGTCTGAAGGTATGAGCAGTTATTTTGAAGACAACAGAGGCATTATGGTAACCATTGTTGATTTCCTATTATCTTGTTTTGAAATCTTGTGTCACACTGTCTTGTTTTGATTTGCTTTATTCTGTTTTATTTTGCTTGGTTTTAGTCTCTTTAAAATAAAATTAAAAGAAAAAAACTTCTCATGAACCTGAATATTATTGATAAAAAACCTCTAAAATGAAAAAAAGACGATTTGTCATTAAAAAAGAAAAAACATTCAATTTCTGATTAAGTAAGTGTCCTATAAGAACACCACAACATTCATTTTGGAAGGGATCAAATATTCAACACACAAAACAGAATTTTAACACATTACAAATGAGAAGCTAGTCCCCATCAATCTACTATACCTAACAAAACCCAACAGAACCTCTCCAAAGGCAGACTACTTCACAGGTTTCTTTAAAAAAATTGCAATGAATAGCACCTTTACCCAAAATATCTGCAAATGTTAACAATCTTTGTAATTAATCTAAATGGTTAAGAAGGCAATGATTTTCAATGCTGTAACAGAATAAAAATTTAGAATTATCATCATTTTGAAATGTAAAGAGAACTCTGTATGTACAACTACTTACTGTATCTTTCTGTTTTGGACACTGGAAAACTTACTAAGCCCATTTCTTGCCTTTCTATTTTAAAGGGGTGAAAAAGTTAAAAATACATGGGAATTGGAACAAGTTATCTTACATATCTTACATGCCTGGCTTTCATAACTAATCAGTGGTTGAAACTGCACAGTTACATACTAATCTAAGGCAGATGGTGTTAGTTTGACAATCTCAAATGATGTACAAAGAAGAATGCACAATCAAATGATCACAAAGATTAGTTTTAAATCTACTGTGTGATAACCACTTAAAAAAAGAAAAGGAAAAAAGGAAGGGAAGATGTAGGGGCGGGTAAAAAAGAAAATCTTATTATATTGCATTATCAATGGCAAGCATTTTTTGGTTGCCTACTAGGCTCCAAATATTATATTGAACACTTAAATTCTTTATTTCATTTATTAATCCAACTAACCTTATCAGACACATTACTATCCTTTTGGTACACGTGGAAGACTGAGCAGGAGTCATTCAGAAAGTTTTCCCACATCACAGAACCAGTAAAATGTCGAGTTGATATTTATCTCCACGTCTTCCAGTTTTATGTCTTATATTGTTCATTCAAGGTTTCGATCATTTTCTTAAGTTCTTCTATGTTTTTATCTTGCTCTTCTTTAGATACACTCAACATTTCTTTAATAATGATTCTCATTTCATTTTTTAGCTGAGAGAATATTTCTGCTTTGATTTTCTCTATAGCTTCATCAAGCTGTTTCTTTAGTCTTCCAGTTTTAGACCTTACTCACTCTTCGATGTCATTCTCTTAAGTGTAGACTGCACAAGGTAATTCTACATATGTTAGCAACATCTTTGTTCCTATCTCAAATGGTTCAATTGTTATAGTTCCTAAAGGAACTCATTTATAAGAGGTCTTACCCAGAAGACCAAAGTTGAAAGAAAATTCCAACCTTTCATACTGACACTGGTGGAGAATTTGTGTGTGTGTGGCGGGGGGAGACAGGAAGAGGCGAGAGACTGGGGATGAAATTCAGGGATTGTCTATCACTGAGCTACCTTCTCAGCCCTTTTAAAAATTTTGTTGTTAATTCTGCCACAAGATCTTGGTAAAGATGGAACCTGAACCATCATTCCTGCTGCCTCAGCCTCCTTCAGGGCTGGGATTAAAGGTATGTACCACTGAACCTAGCTTCAAGAGTTATGAAACTCTTCACATCCAAAAGATGCCCAAAGACATCAAACCTTGCCCTGGTCTCAGGGATCTCTCTTGGGGGTGCGGCAAAAATGAGATAATGCCTTAACCACACCATTCGTTAGCCAAATAGAAGCTTGGAAGGATCCTTCTAGAACAACCAAATTGACATATATTTCCTTGCCAACTGTAACTGCCGGGGAAAAAAGGAGGATGTACTTATTTTCTACAAGTACCTTCACCCTGTCTGCCATGCAGGAAGGCTAAACACTGGCTTGAGGTGGTAGTCCCTATTTAACAACTGATTAACAGTAACAAATCAGTGTGGAGAAAATTCACGACCAGATGCTGGGAGGGACAGAATAAGAGAAAAGTTCAGTCTGGGATGAATTCTTTTCATATTTCCATCTGATTTCTAAAGGTCATATTCTCTCCTCTCACCATGAACTTGATTCTGATATTTTCCTTCCACTCTCCTCCTTGCAACAAGCTTAACTACTTTAATCTTTTCAGAAGAGATATTAATGGAGATTTTAAACACTAGACTTCATGCAACCCATTTAACAGATTAACATTAAACTCTGAACAACCATTTAACTTGTTCCTGAGCTCAAAATACTTCTGGACAGAAGGTATTAAAATATGATCCTCATTCAATTAAAATTCCACTAACTGAGGAGATGTGTAAAAGCAACGTGGGTAAAGGCTCTTACACATTATATGAACAGCAGTGGGGCAGTTAAGGCTAACTGTTAACCTGCTTGGCTTGGAAGCCACCTAGCAGATTACTACAGCACAGGTCTGGTGTGGCTGGGTAGGTTGTGATGGTGTGACTTCTGGTACTATCTCTTCCTCTCCAGCGCTATTCCCCCACTCTGCCACCACGTGCTAAGCGTCTTTGTTCTGCTATAAGGTTCTTGCTCTGAAGTCAGTCAATCATGGACTGATTCCTCTAAAACTGTAGTCAAATTAAACCTCTCCTCTTTTAAATCGTGGATTTTGGAATTTTTCCCAGTAACGGGAAAGCTTGACTAATATGAATGGCATCTGTCACTTAAAGAAAAATTTAACCAATATTGTTGTGTCTGGGTAGTTTATCATAACCCACACTTTGCAATTTTCTCCATGATTTGATGTAGTAAAACAAAGAAAGTGTCCTACTTCATGTGAACGACAGGATAGCTAACACATCTGCCCTCTGAGGCAGGCACTGCATCAAGGGTCTATTCCTGGATAAACTGAGGCTCATGGGACATCATGCACTTGCTCAAGATCATAAAGTGGCACAGTGGGAGGACTGGAATTGAAACCCATGTCCATGTAACTCCAATGTTCATGCTCTTTATACAATGATGGTAAATGTTTGCACCCTATTCTTAAATCCCACTGCCTCAAAAGAATGATTCCGGGATGGGGATTAGACAACAAAATAGCTTTGTGATTAGAGTTTAAACGAGCATATTGGATTTTACAATAATCACTGGAAAGATTAAGAGTTTCTATGGTTGTCTGAAAAATATCCTGAGAGTATTATGCTCCTGCCAGGAATAGCAGAATGGTTAAGATTCTGGACTTCAGAGTCAAGATGTGAGATCAGCTTCCTCACCCAGAGAATGAGGTAGCAGTCATGTCATCAGGGTCTCTATGGACTGTGGGCACAGTGTCTTCCTAAGTGTACACAACTGCCTCTGTACACTGCCTAGTAATAAATGTTCAAAACATAACCAGGCCCAGAGCTAAGATGGCCAAGAGGAAAGTTTATCACACAAATTACTTTTATGCAAAATTCAAGCAAGGTAGATCCTGAACCTGAGCAAACTTAGTCATTCGAAAGCAAGCTTGGGAGAGCTGGAACCTAGAATGAAGTAAACAAAGAGTGCTCTGAGGTGTGATAAAAAAAAAATACAATGAATGTTCAAATACTTTAAAAGTATTACAGCAAAAACATATTGCCATAAATTCTCCTCAAAATACTCTCCCTCACTTTGAAAACAAGTATTCCACCTTCTAAAGCAGTTGTGCAAGTTCTTTCTCCTACAGTGTCTTTAGTTGCACTGCTGTGGCTGCCTCAATGTTCTGAATCAATTCAAACATTTACCTCTCGTGGTTATTTTGACTTTGGGGTAAAAATCAAAAGTCACACAGTGCCAGACCTGGTGAATAAGAAAACACAGTATCAGTCTTAGGAGCCTGCCTTCCCACTGGATGGCACTGGGAGCAGCATTCACTGTAGTTTTGATCACACCTTGTAAAGACACTCATAAATGAGGACTTCAGAACTCCTTCAGCAAATGGCGAGAACTATGGGATAAGTATGTTCAAAATGGAGAGTACTTTGAGGGGGATTAATGGCAATGTGTGCTTTACTGTAATACTTCTTGAACTTCAAAAATTCACTATATATTTTGATCACCTCTTGTATACACTACAGCTCTTACTACTGGGACTGCTGGAGTAGTAACTGATGAATGGTTTATACTCCGAAGGTGGTAAGAGGACTGCAGGAGGAGAAACCCAAGGACAGTAGCGCAGCCTGGACACTGAGCAGAGCAGAAAGCAGGTGTGCTAGGTGGATGATGCTGGCTTAGAGGGCTGTGGGCCAGGAGCACAGAGAATCAGCATGTGGCACACCCAGGCCTAGGAGGAGATGGCCCTGGGAGCACAGGGGATACGAAACAGATGTTGGCTCACAACAGGACAGAGAAACTTCACGTTCAATAACCTATGGGCTTGAAAATAAACTGTGGAGGCAGAAGAGAGCTGGAGAGTTTAGGAGCACAACACCCCTGGGGGCTGCTTGACACCCTAAACTGCTCTGAGTTCTGCTGGATGAGTCACTCTTGATGGAACGGGCAGAAAACAAGGAAAAACAATAACCACAAGTGGAAGTGAGGAGACTCCTCCTTGATAGCTCCCCTTAGAGACAGCTCTATTTCACAGAAAGAAGGTATCTCTTCCCTTGTAGCAAGGTCTCAGGATACTGAGAAATTCTGAGAGCTTGGGTGGGGGACGGAGAAGATGAGTCACAGCCTGGAGTCCAGTAACATCACTATGTCTTTGTAGGTGGGCAGGGAACCCTAAAATCCTTGGCATCCTAGTTCCTAACCCAGCACCCAATTTAAAGGAGGAAGCTGGATACCCAGTATAATGCAGGTCTTCTTGGAAGAAGCTTGGGTCTTCCTGGTTGGGAAAGAGCAGAAACAGAAGGACCTTGGAAAAGAAGCTCTGGAAATCAAGACCTAAACAATGACAGAATCGCCCAAGGCACTAGAGCCAGCAAATCACAAGCAAGAATGGATGCTTACCTGTCAGACACACACAGCTGATTTTGATTAAAATATGCTTTGCTGTCATATACAAACATGTATAGTAACTATGTGATCACTTTTAAAATTATCTGAACCATAATCCACTCAGCTTTCATCTTAAGTTCTAAGAGTTAAAGAATCTATTGCAGGGTTGGGGGAGAAATTCACAGTAAAAACTCAAATACTGAATGTACAGTCATGCCCAGGATAACATTTCACACAACTTTCAATCAAGAATGGATCATATATATGAGTGGTCTCATAAAATGATATTGCCTAGTGTGGTCACAATCATATGAATGGAAATACACTTTCTGGTGCTTGTACTATGACAAAATTGCCTAACAATGCTTTTCTTAGAATGCATCCCTGTTGTTGTGTGATGCATGACTGTATCAAAAAGACACCTTTTGAGGGCTACTTTTAATTTTTTTTTAAACATCGAAGAACGTGAACCATCTCTGACAGGCAAAGTCCCTTTTCATTTCAACATTACTCTGTCACCATTCTCCCCAAAACAACCTGGCCTCAGAAGTTTGGATGCATGCCATCTTCTAGTCAGTGTGGCTACTCCTGGATCCACCCACGCCACCCTCACTGAGGGCTCTCTCTAAAACTCCTCCTCATCACAGGTGTCTCCCAGTCCTTGATGCCACAGGCTCCCAGGGAGGCCTGGCTACACTGGAGAGCTGCCTGGTGGGTTCGGCAGCATGGAGCTCAGTGGCCACTAGTCTGTGTCCATGGTGACAAGACACCTCTCAGCCAGAGATTATGCAAAGCTCCCCAAGACAAGCACAGCTGGGAAACAGCTCTGTCTGTTGACTAGTGACATGAAAACACTGTATATTTGGCTGTCTCCAGGCAAAAATGCACAGGGGTGGGGGCTGGGGAGCCAGGAGGCAGACAGAGCAGGCTGCCAGGAATTCTGCATTGAAGAGCTGAAAATGTCTTCACTCCCTGCACTCAGTGCTTTTGTCCCCTTTGTAGTTCAAACTTTGTAATTTTTAATGAAGCAGTGAAGACTAAGCCCTCCCTGTAATTCAAACTCCAGTTCTAAAGAAAGGATTCTTCTGGAAAGAACAGAAGAGGAAACTATTTGAGCATAAGACTGATGGTCATGAGGATGTGCTACAAAATAAGTTGAACCTGTACACATTTGATGCATTAGCAGCATATATCTCTCACCAAAACAGGTGTACAGGCAATGACAAGGGACAAAGGACATGAAGAAATGAAAAGTACAATGACATAGCTTTTCTGGAGTCACAGTATCAGTATACACATATCTATAAGCCAAATAAGATATTTTTAGAAAGTAATATTAGAGACGAAGAATTTTCAGTATTTCCATAGTTTTAAAGAATACATTTGCTACTAATTTAAACCACCTGAGAAATCTCTGAATGTTAATTTTTCTATTTCTATGAAATTAATTTCAAATTTCTGTCTTTATTTTCTCATTGATTCACTGGCTTTTCAAGTGAATAAGCATAAGCAGCACTTCACCTAAACAGCCAAATACAATGCAAATCACCACCAATATGCCTTGTTTAAAGTGTGTGAGAATCTTAACATGTCCACTTGACAGATGAAGGAGTACAGTATGGTGTGAATGTCTGTGCCTCTGAGAAATCCATGTGTTCACATCTTCACTTTCAAGGAAATGGCACTAACAGATGATGTCTTTGAGATTCGATAGGGAATTAGTGATCTTAGAGGACCAAGAGAGACTCCTTATCCCTTTCACTACATGAAGCTGAGAAAAGACCATCTATGAACTGCAAAGTGTGGCCTCATCAGACACAATGTTCCAGCACCACAATCATGGGCATCCCAACCTCCAGAACCTGTGAGAAATAAATTCTGTTTTATTTAAGCTACCCAGCACATGTTATTTTTGTTATAGCAGCTCAAACAGATAACACAAAGCATGTATTTTTTTCCAGGACCTGAGTGAGGTAGAGTTTTGGAAATTTAAACATTCAGGTACCCATCTTAAAGCATTTTCTTCCCCAAATTACAAAAAAAGTACAAGCTACTCAGTTACAAAACCCTAAATTTTGACTGAAAGGAAGGTAGGAACTTTGACTGGCCAATGGGACAAATATACATGCTAACCCTACAACTCTTGCACTTTGAATTTCTCCTTTATATCTTAGCCCAGAGTTGGCAGTGAAACTGATTTGAATCTCTTTCACACATCTTCTACCACTAAAAAGGAGTCACAGGACAGATATGCAGAGAATAAGTCACTAAGGGGCAACATAAGGCTCACAGTGAGACTGTGAATCCTTAAGTAAAAATCTTTTTCACAGAACATCCCCTTCAAGTTTCTAATGTTTCTTCTACAACTAAGTTTTGAAAAATGCTGAAAGCCTATGGGTGCTTGATACTTAACAGATGTTTTAATACATGTTTGATAAATCTTACTGTGTCCTTGATAGACATGCACTTCCTTTGAATAACAACCCTGTGAGCTGGCATAGCACCATCCCATTTTACAGCTGAGGCAATTAAGACTAAGTGGGGGTTAGAAGGTCCTTCCAGAGTTCCTCCACAACAGGGCAGGAGTAAATGAATGCCTGTATCATCGATTCTAGCCACACACAAGCTCTACTCAGGATACCCTGGACCTTGTCCACTGACCCACAGGGCCTCATGAGACTTCATGCCTCTCTTGATCCATGTGCAGCAAAGACAAGGGCACCGAAAAACAGCTGTTAGCAAAATTCCTGGGTGACTGCTCTGCCCTGGACTCGTCTCTGCACACATATCCCCACTTCTTCAAGATGGAGTTGCCGCAGGGCCTGCTCACAGGAAAGCTACATGGTGTCTGCCCTTTCACTTCCCCATGATTATCCATAGGGAGCAGGTGAGAAAGATGGCTGCGTGTCCATCTGTTAGTTATTTTCTTTACAAGAGTAATCATTATGTTACACCGTTTCCTCTTCTTATTGGAACTGGCTTATTAGGACACCATTACTGAAGGGGAGACAGTGGCTGGCTCACAGTTAAAAAGGAGGGTGAGCAAAGAACAGGAGGAGTTGTGTGGTCAAAGGCACGAGTGAGTCTCTTATTGGTTCCATGGGTTAGAGCTGCTGTGTGTCACCTTTGTATCTAATGGTGGCTACCACAGCACCTGGCACTTCAGATAGAAGGGTATAAGGACTACATTTGGAAGGATTTTACTTAGTGTCTGCCGTTAACCACTCTTACAGTAACTAGGATAAAAATAAAAGACATCTCTTTATTCCCTTTTACTTTGTTTAAATCTCATTTATAGGCAGGATCTGTTTTGTTTTTATGCTCCATGTACTTGACACTGGACTTAGGAAACAGAGTTGTGGTACAGGACAAACACATTTCATTACCATACACTGGAGGTCAGTGGACAAACTAAAATGAGACAGAGGAACATTCTGGGCAAGTTACTTAACTTTCTGAACTTCTGTGCATCTATATGTAATAGAAGAAAATGTGTCATGGGTAGAGTACCTACTTCCCAGTGTCTGTCTGAGGATTAAGTAAGAATACAGTCACACCTCTAAGCCACACGGTGCTTGGCATATGTAATGAGTTTTTTAGAAGCCTGCATGATACTTCAGCAGGAGTAAAAATGTTTTTCATAGTTTGGTAACAGTTATGAGCTTGGAGTTAGGTGACACTGGGTTCAAAATCCAACTGTATGCTTAGAAATTAAACTTCTGGTATTAATCAGGCTGCTTTATGATGCTTTATAATCTGCTTCTTCCACCAAATGAAGGAAGAGGAAGAGGAGGAGGAGAAAAGGAAGAAACAAAAGGAAGGAGAGGAAAAGTGGTCTACCTAATAAAGAAGATGGAGAAAGTAATTTATACACATGCACAAAGTACCTGAAATATATGGCAGCCAATGGAACCAATTCTCTTTTCTTCCCTTTAAAGCTCCTTGGTCTACAGGCCAATGTATGATTGCTTTATAAATAGATTACTACCCATCAAACATCTTTACACAGAGGCAGACATCACTATGAAAACAGACATATTGACTCACAGATAAATCTCAATGAAATTCCCAATTCAAATTGTCCAGTTATGCTCAGTTAATCCAGTATAGCTGGGTAACGTATTTGTTCACCAAGTCCTAATTTTTTTTTTATAAATTATTGAAATGAAATAGAAGTGACAGCCTGCAATTCTTTCAGCCTAACTAGAATGTTTTGTTAAGATACAGTATGGAATGGTTATTTGCTCAAGCTTGTCAGAAACAAAATACACTGGATGGTAAAGGCTCTGATAGATACATTTCAAAGCATTCTGACATATGGAACACCTTTTGATACAATTGTCCATTAAATTCACTTATCTCCAGTTCTAAAATGGACAGAATAGATTTTGGATTTGGGGCTTTCTAACTTGATCTGGATGGATCTAATGGAAGAAAAATGATGTCTTCCAAAAACCTGGAAACAATTTTGTTAATGCAGGGGTGTCAAAGAAAAACTCATTCTTTTTAAACACAAGCCTACTCTTGGTTAACAATCTGAAACATTTTGATGGCTGACAAGACAGCTCTTTCAGTCTTGAATTCATCCACAGAACAGGTATCAGGAGCTTACAGGGCACATGGCAATGGATCTGGTGCAGGGGATGCAGTCCTGAAAAGAAAGACTCTTCCAATTATTTAGTTATACCTTGGATACCTGCATGAAGGGGTAGGGGATACTGTACCGGAGGGAGGGAGAGAATCTTACAGCGCCAGACATTGTTTGTGAGATCAGAGAAACATGGCGTCCTGGAGACATGGAGCTGACATGCAAAGTACAGAATGGAAAGTCATCTACTGAGAATCAAACCCTAAGTTCTGAAAGAAGGGCTAGGGTCAGGAAGGGCAGAAGATCTGCAGGTTACTTAGGGAAGAATACATGAAAAGGCTGTGCAAAGGCCCAGAGGCATGACAGGACTTTGGGGAACATTCATGGAGCCCCAGTGACCAGTGAATTAGGGAGAATAGAATGGGGAGAACACAAACAGAGGTCAGCAGGCTCCAGATCACCCAAGAGAAACAGAAAGATAGAGGAGGCTTTAAGAAGGCAGATTGAGAATCAGATTTATATTTCTAAGAGATTAGGTTATGCGAGGTAAAGAATGAATTAGCGGGGAACAAAAAGATATGTAGAGGGAACAGCTGTGGTCTGGGTGAAAGATAATAGTAGCTGAGACGAATGCTATCTTTGTTCCCCAGTGTATCTTAAAAAAGACTTCCTTTTTCGCTGTCACAATTTGGGGAGTGCTACCTTCCGAGTATGCAGATGCCAGGGATATTTCGACACAGCTTACAATACACACAAACCATTTCCCCCTGCACCCCCACCATCAAACACACACACAAGAATTATCCACTCCAAACTGTTAGCTTTGCTGAGGCTGAGGAACCCTGGTTTACACCAGGGCAATCATTTGAACAAGCTGGAAAGCAGCGTATAGAATCAAGACGTACTTAAGAGGTAAAATCCACTGGATGTAATGACAGACTTATGTGGGGTCTAAGGGTAGAAGGTATGAACCTAAAGTTTCTCAATAACCCCATAGAAGGTTTTACAAGAATGTTTCCTTTCCCTTAAAACCCAGACAAAACGTTTGTTCATTTTGCTTTTGCCCTTAGAACCGCATTAATTTAGGGTGGGAAACCGAGGCTGGAAGTAAAACTCTTCCCCACGCTGGAGCGTGGTATTGCCACGTCTGCTGCAGCCCAGGTGTGGCCTCAGGCAGGGTGTAGTGACTTTTAGAGATAATGATCAACTATCATTTAACTGCTAGGACTGGGTTTCAAGACATTATTATGGTCTTCGAATGATTTGAAAGGGGTGTTCAGAAAAATGATCAGAGGACTAGGGAGGCAGCTTCATGGTAGAGCACTTGCCTAGTATGCATAAGGCCCTTGGTCTAATGCCAGCACAAATAAACAAAGAGACAGACCATGATCAGTAAGATCATCAATGTGTGGTAAAGATCAATGCATGTTTAGTCTATGTCTATACTTGAACTCTTAACTCAGCAGCTACTCAAAGGACCAGCATCACAAAGGTTGCTTGTTAAAAATGTAGCATCTCAGGCCCCTGGCCAGTCCAAGTGGGGACCAGAATCTTCAGGGTTGAGATTTAGGAATTTTTTTTGTTTGTTTTAAAAAAGCTCTTCAGTGATTCCATTCGTATGTAAGTTAAAGAAGCACTGATCCACCTCACATTTTATACAGGAAACAATTTCTACTCAAGCACAGCACTGTCAAACCCTAAGTTTTCAGCAGGTGTCAAAAAAACTGACACCAAATATCACTTGAAGAATGCCAGATCATTTATAGCACAAGCTGTAGGCTCTAGATTTGAACTGAAAATCTTCCGAAGTGTTTCTTAGCTATCTCAGCTTGTAACAGAGAAGCAAACATTAGCACGTACAAAAAAATGAAATAAAAATGTTGTACATGAGAGTTTCCAGGTGATATAAATCCTTCTGCCTTTTAGAGGAGAATAAACAGTACCCAGCAGGAGCAGAAAGCTGGCCCAATGAAATAAACAAGTTCTAAAACAGCTTCCACTGGGAGGACTTTTTACGGCTGAGGCAGGGACGTCAAAAGTGCTCTGCAAGGACCACAGAGGGTTAACTTAGAGACAAGAGAAGAAAGTTTCCTTAAGGCCTCAGCTGCGGCCTGCCAGGTCTGAGGCCAGAGAAGCCTTTTAGGGAACCATGTAGGCCAGGCCATGGCCAGCTGTCTCCGAGGCTGGCAGTGAGCTCCGTGAACATCCACAGCAGGGCTCCCACTTTTGAACAAAACTTTCCCTGTACACTCAAAATCAACATCTTGGCTCTAAGCTTAATACCCTTATCTCTCCCATTTACCCAACAGCTTCAAAAACATCCACAGTTTTGATTCAAGTATCATATTTTTGATTCTGGGAGCACATTTACCCAAACACTCCAGAAGGAAAACAGAAAGGCAAGAAGGAATAATAAACCAGTTCAACAATGAATGATGTATAAACTCTGAGGGAGTGAATAGCTTATTTATAAACACGCGTCACTTTTAAAATGACACAGGAAGTCCAGATGACAGCATAAGCAGGAGAAAAGTCCAGGAACTCCTTTGCCTAAAACCTGGCGCCTGATTGAAAACCAAGCTCTGCCCTCTGTTTTGGTGACTCACAGACTCACACCGGTCTTTTGTGCGCCTGTGCGGTCCTGGGTGAGCTGAGGAGCTGTAAATATTTGCCCTTCGCCCAGAGCTGGCCAGCTGCTGAGGCTGCAGCTGACAGACAGGCCTGGGGCCAGGAAGGGGAGTGTAGGAAAACCTGCAGGCCTGACGCGCACATATGAGAGAGGAGGCTGGAGTAGGGGAGGGGGAAGCGAAGCAGACACAGGCCCCTGGGGTCCCGGTGGGCAAATATGTTCCCTTCTCTTCCAGGCCATCTGGAGCAGAAAACCAGAGTACCAAAAGCAAGGTCCACGGCCCTCCACAGGAAGGCAGCAGCACTCAGCTGCTGGAAATGTGACTCTTGCAATCAGAGAAAACCATGATTCTCAACCTGGGCAACGCTGTCCCCAGACAACACTTGACAAAATCTGGAGACATTTTGGTTGTCATGATTGTGGAGGGAGGGCTCCTGGTATTCAGGGTGTAGTAACTGGGAATTCTGCTAAGCACACAGGGTAGCCCCAGACTACAAAAGGTTACGCAGCCCCAAATGTCATCCCATTCCAAATGGAGAAAACAGGCAGAACTTGAATCCAGTGCTTTTCCCTGAGTCACTGATTGAGTTTGGACAAGTTACAGAACCTCTGAGTCAGTTTCCTCATTTGGAAGGATTAAACAGATAACGCGTGTAGTGCTTCCTACAGTTGCTGGCACTTAATAAACACTGAATAACTGGTGCTTATGATTTTACTGACAGACAACATGATGGTGGGTTTAGCTCGGACTACACAGATAGGTACACTGGCAAAACTCAACTCGGGCACTTGACAGCAGTGACCCAGCACAAGACCTCTACAAGCCTCTGTTTTTACAGCCACAAAATCAGAAACACCCTACCTAACTTACTTGATGCAAAAGGAAATGACTGGGAAGAGCTGACCACAGGGAACATAGCGAGCCCTCACCCACGGAGGTTGTTATCCTTAATTACACCAAGCAGCAGCACCAGGGGATGGGCTCGGGAGATGTTAAAAATAACTGCAGGTGACACGTGTTGAGCACTTGCTTGCTGTCAGGCATGGTGCCAGAGTTTATGATACATTCTCTCCCTGATAGAAACCACCACCTTTTTCATGGCGGGAAACTGAGGCACCTGTGGAGGTTAAGCCACAAAGTCATCCCAGCTGCTTAGCTATTTGAAAATAGTTGTCTTTCCCGAAGACTTAGGTTTATCACCTCACACTTGTTGAGGGGCAGAGAGGGTCCTCTAATGCTTTCTGAGATCCTCAGATGAAAACCTCACAGGGCGCCAGACTGTGTTTTACTTTTTCCTATCTCGAGGACTCCACCCCCAATTCCAAGTTGGAGAAGTTAAGCAGCTTGCTCAAGGTCAGCCAGTGCCACGGCGCAAAGCCCACGTCTGAATGCAGCTGATTTACACCAGAGGCCTCTCTACTGGTCACCTTCTCCACCTACTCTGCACAGGCTTGGAGTTCTCTCTTCTGGAATCACGGAGGAGCAGAGACACCGTTCACTCTGTGCTGTGTCATATCTACAAGAACCTTGGTTTCTGACCTTAAAGAGAGCGACTTCCCCGAGATCCCCCACCTGAACAGTGCAGCAGTGTCACAACAGTTGCGCCTCCAGAGCCCCATTTTTCTTGCTTATATTACATTCAACTGGGGGTTCCTTTAGTCTTTCCAGACCCCATGGAAATGCTGTAGGTATACTGGGCCTGTAGGGACCAGAGTCTCTGACCTTAGGTTCCAAGACCAGCACGTGGTAATTTAGTGGACAAGCACTGGCGGGAGGAGCAGGGCGGCAGGGATGCTCCTGGGAACTGGCATTCCAGTGCTCTAGGGGGCAGGGCGGGCCTTGGGTCACCAGGGGACCTAGCAGGGGGTCGCTGCTGTGCGAAGCAAATGCCTACCTTGCCACCGCCGGGTGCCTGGCTGGCCACGCAGCGGCTGAGCGAGTCAAGGCGCGCGCTGTACTCCGTGAACTTCTTCTGGTAGCGCAGCGCGGTCATCTGTAGCTCGAGCTGCGCGGCGGCCAGCTGCGCCACCAGCGACTTCTCACGCTTCCCCGCGCGCAGCGCCTCCTTTTTGAGCGCCTTGTGCAGCGCGCCCAGTCGGGCCTGCAGCGCGCTGTTGTGCGCCCGCAATGCCCGCGCGCAGCAGTGGCCGCCCGCGCGCTGCTCGCCCTGAGTCAGGGGCAGCCCACAGCCCTCCTGGCAGCGGCCCACGGGCCGCGCGTCGCACGCGTCGCGCATGTGTGCCTCCACGTCGCGCCGCAGCAGCACCTGGCCACAGCCCGCGTGGCGGCAGCGCGCGGGCGCGAAGTCGCAGCGCTCCAGGTGCTCTGGCAGCTCCTGCAGCTTGACCACCCGGCTGCAGCCGCGCGCCGCGTTCGCGCACTTGATGTCCAGCTTGAGGATGAGGCGCTTGAGCGGCAAGACGTGGTTGAGCTCTTTGGCCGACAGGCGGCCGCGGCAGAGGGCCGGGCAGCTGCCCTCCTGCACCACCCAGGGCAGCACGCAGCCGGCGCAGAAGACGTGGCCGCACGGGGTGGTCAGCGGGTCCTCCAGGACCTTGTGGCAGAGCGCGCACTTCAGGTCCGGGTCCACGTCGCCGTCGAAGCGGTCCAGCTCGAAACCCATGGTGGCGGCCGGGGCCCGGGGTCGCCGCCCGGGCGGCCGGCCGCCCCCTCACTCCCTCCCTGTGAGGCGGCCCAGACGCGCCGGCTGCTCCACCCGCCCGCTCGCCAGCTCGCTCTCCCCGGACTGAGCCTAATTGCTCCAGACTTCCTCGGAAAATGCCCGAGGAACAGGACTCCTCCGGCCGTATTGGCAGGAACGCGAGCGCACGCACATCTTGCCCAGGCGGCCTGCTCCTCCCGCCCTGCAAAAGGGGAGAGGTCACTAGGCAGACGACGAGGTCAGGGAGACTCCCGGAGACCCGGAGCTGGACCGGCCCGCCGGGAGCGCCAGCCCGAGCCCTCTTGGGGGCCTGCTCGCTTCGGTCCTGGAGTTGTCACTCTAGGGGTCAAACCGCCCACCAGCTTCTCAGTTGGCCCTTTCACCGACTTGGCAGCCAAGACTTGGTCTTTCCTCCAGAAGAGTTTTCCTGGAACCCCTTCCGGAACAGATCAAGATGTTTTTACTCTCCTCGCCTTCCCCTTGTTTTGGCGCCGATTGCAGAGGGCGCAAAATGTCCGGGGGGCTCCCTATCTCTGCAATTACGGTATTTAATTATTTATTTCATTCCAGGGAAAGTTACAGAGCCTGGCTCCCCAGTCGAAACTTCAGTTCCACCCCTAGGTTGTGTGAAGCTCAGGGTTTTGCGGGCAATGCTTTCCAGGACGAGGTGGGGGTGGGGGTCTGCGCGGTTCAGTTTGTAGTCCCCAGCCGTCCCCATGGGCGAGGCGGGCGTGCTAGCTCAGTCCCTCCACTTCACCTACAGCCTCTCAAGAGTGCGATACAGCGCCACAGGCGCGGCTCAATTGGTCCCTTTCACAATCATCAGCGCTGTGTCTTGAAAGCCTGTTAGCTCCATTTGAAAAGAATCGCCCCTCTGATTACAAAAGTAACACTAGCCTAACAATAAGGACAGCATAGATGTGGAATGTGAAGTCCGCGTAACCCCCTCACTCCCAGGATCACTCCACTGCATTCCTTCGAGTTCCTTCTCTCTTTCCCCTGTGTGTACCCTGTTATATCTCTCTCCTCCCATTGGGGAAACTCAGGCTGGGAGAAAGCACCAAACTGTCATATAGAGTGCTGTGGACCAGAGGTTCTCAGATTTTAATGCGGTTACAGATTTTGACCTGGTGGGTCTGGGCCTGAAAATGAGAATCTCCACATCGGATAGACTCCAAGTTAAGGACGTGGGACTGCAGTGATCCATACCGGTCTGCAGATTTCTACCTGATGGGAAGACTCTGGCCATTCTTAGATCTGGAGTTTTTTCTTCTGCCCTGGTGTATCTCTTCAAGCAGTACAGTGAGTCTTGACTGTGGAGCTGTCAGCCACACTTGCTCATGTTGAAATCCTTTCAGGATCCAACCTAAGTAGAAAGTTCATAGCATCATCTGTGTATTTGGTTAAAAAAAATTTTTTTTAATCTCCCAAGTCTGTAGACATTCCTAAGAAACACACAGTCAGCTTTGGTGAGAGGGAAATCAAGTTATGGAATTCTCATTTGGAATCTGCTGCCAGATTCTCAACAGTGAAGCTGGGAAGTGGGAGTTCAGTGTTCAGCGTTGCTCTCCGGAGGAGCTTGGAACAAGTAGGGTGACAGCATCTATTTTGTCTAATTGCTCTTACTGCTCCCTTTTAACATGGCTGCAAAAGACCCATGACCTCCCGTATTGAACTGCTTCAGTGGAGTGAAAGAATTGCCTTAATGTTCAGAAGGATTACTTGTTTTGTACTGACCTTTGAAAAGTTGTCACTCACTATACTGAGATCACTAGACAGTGTTCTTTCATCATTGTTGGTGGCGTTTGTTGTGTATGATAGAGACTTTTTAATTGCTTTAATCAATTAGTGCATTTCTTTGATAGGATCCCACGTGGGCTGGAATATTATTGACCTTTGTTCAGATAAGCTGGTGCCAGGGAATCCTCCATCAGAGTGTTTATGAAGCCACTCAGTCACAGGCTCTCAGATGATGGGTTAGAAACAGATTCTTTCAACAAAGGTGTGTGGGCTTGTCAGTTTCACAGACTGGGCTAGTGTCAACAAGGTGATAATCTTCAAACCAAACTGGTTTTGAGAAACAGGGAAAGCTCAGTTATACACTGTAAATGGCAAATTCGTATTTACAGGAATGTGGTTCTCTTTCCAACCTGCCCCATCTTCACTCATGGGACCCTCAAGGGAAGGAGTGAGGTTATAAAATGCTGCAGGCCAGTCCACAGAGTAGCTATTGCCTCTTGTTAGTTGGTCTTTTTAGGCAAAAGAAAAGTCTTCCAAGCTACCTCTCTTTAGTTAATAGTTGTATTAAAATTCTTGGATGTCAGTAAACACTTCTAGAATGACAGAGTGAGGGGGGCACCAAGTATATTATTCCATCACTGAATTTAACAGAGGAGGGGGACTAGAAGCTAATAATATTTAAAAGAAGAAAAAGAGGTCAATGCAAAGTTTCTCTAGTTTAGTACTAGTGATATTTTCATTGGTTGTGGGCACGTTAAGCATTTTCTCTGATTATACCCACTAGCTATAAAAGCAACTCTTTCACCTTCCTATTTGTAAAATCCAGATATTGCCAGTGTGTGCTGTAGGCAAAATTGCCCAGAACAAGAACCCCAGTTTTTTTTGGGCAACTTCTGATTCATTGCTGTAGCCACATCTTTTGCTGGCTACAGAATCACCTGTGGAAGGAAGCAGCAAGGTGAATGCTTGGGTGTAGCAGCCAGGAGAAGAAGAGCCAACTCTTCCATGTCAGAGGCATCTGAATGTTTATGTGTGGATAGAGTCCTTGTGGACAGCTGGATTGGTCATGCAGCAAATGATTTTTTTTAAATCATTTACCATTTTTTTTTTTACCACCATCCTTCTGCCACCACCCTTCTTTAAGTGATCAGATTCTGAATCATTTTTAGGGGATGGGTGTTGGGAAATGGACTCTGGCCCTTACGTATGATAGGCAAGCACTCTACTGCTGAGCTGCATTCCTATCCCTTTTTTAAAAATTTTAATACAGGGGTGTCACTAAGTTACCTAGGCTATCCTCAAACTCATGATCTTCCTGCTTCATCCTCTTAGTAGCTGTGCTTACACCTGTGCCTGCCTGGAGATTTTGAAGACTTGGGTAAACCAAACT
The DNA here is from genome assembly GCA_004363535.1 of Dasyprocta punctata. Lineage (NCBI taxonomy): Eukaryota > Metazoa > Chordata > Mammalia > Rodentia > Dasyproctidae > Dasyprocta > Dasyprocta punctata. Next base: position 15,956 of record RJWM01004316.1, on the reverse strand, counting down.
TGGCTGTTACAGTAGGGGTACTGGACAAACCTGGAAGAATTAGAGAGATGTTTCTTACATACTTGTGCAAACATCTGGTTTTGCACATTGATGAGGCCATTAATCTCCAGATGAGATTAGCTTTCAGAGCCCTGCGCACATACTCTTGTGTAACATTGATCACACTTAAAAGGGCTTAATTTATCTAATAGTTATTTATTTAGTATCTACTGTATGCTAGACAGGGGTTATTTTTTATCCTGACTGTACTGAGGTAAATAAGATGGGAAATATACTTGCCCTATTAAGCCCTTATTCCATAGTAAGGAGAGGCAAATATCAGTAATCATATAATAAGAGGGATAATTATTAAATAAGTTTAGTAAAGCAGTGCTACTCAGTGTCGAAGGGTCAGAAGCAAAGACATAAGAGGAGAGCTTGTTGGAAATATAGACTCTCAGGCCTTACCTTAACCCTGCTGAATCAGAATCTGTATTTTTAGCAAGATCCTTAAATGATCTGATACTCTTAAAGTTTGAAAATTGCTGCTCGAAAGCTCAGAAAGCAAGCAGATGTGCTGGAGAGAAATCTAAGCCCATTTCAAATAGGAGGGAGACGTGTGGCTGCTGGAAGAGGGAGAATGTGGCAGCAATAGCTAACATTCCAAGCAGTCACATACTGGGATAGAAAGCAGGGCCTGAACACACACAGCCTGTGAGGCAGGCACAGGGAGGAGCCTGAACTGAGTCTCAGATGGCACTGAGGGGTTTTACAGGCGGATCAACATCTAGTTTCTATTCTACATCCTAGACTCAATCACAGACTAGGGAGCCATGTCCTTCCATCTGCCATGTTTAGCACTTAGCAGACAACAAATGTCGGACAGGTAATTTCTGCCTCTTTGTGCACCTGGTAAGGGTGCACTTCTGGATCCAAAGGACAGGTTTGGTGCTACTATCATGAAATAAACTGAGTGTATTAAGTAGGTTCTGTGGCCTAGTGTATAAATATCAACTTTTAGAAAATTGTTGATATGATGAAATCTATTCTGAATTCTGAACTACTAACTCCTTCATGAGCAACTGGATTACTACCTGGTTATGAGGTAGCAGGTTTTGTACAGAAAAGTATATGTGTGTATGCGCAAGCACATATGCATATTGATATCTATGCATCTGTAAACATGCAAACATAGATACACACACAAACTTACATGCAGGAGAAAAAGGTTAAATTTAGTTCAATATAATATAATATCCATATAACCACAGAATATGTAAACTAGGGACTTATGTCTATGTTTAGTGAAAAAAAATGTGACTCCTACTTAGCAGCTCAAAGCAGCTATATCAGTTTCCAAGTTTCAGGAACTCAGGACTCCTTTACCTTCCTGTTCTACCATCTGTAGCACTTGGCCTCTATTCTTCTACTGGCCAGGAGTAACAGTTGCAGAGCCAGTCATTCCAGGTAGAAAACTGAAGAGGAAAAGACCAAGAATTACTTTCCTTCTCATAGGTTTCTTTAAGGAACTTTCCTGAACACTTCATCCCACAAGTTTCTCTTATTTGTAAACCCTAAGTGCAAGGAACAGAATTTCCTGAGGGCTTTTATAAGAGCATGTCACTGCATTAACATTAAGAGTATTTTACTAAGACACTCACTAAGTGCTCGCTTAGGCAGCACATATACTAAGACACTCACTAGGATGGCTGAAGTGAAAAAGACAGACAAAAACTGGTGTTGGCAAGAGTGTGGAGAAATTGGACCCTCAAGTGTCTCTCCTGGGATTGCAAAGTGGGATGGTCACTTTGGAAATAATTTAATTTGATATTTCCTTGGAAGTTAAACATTCAGTGACCCTGTGACCTGGCAGTTGTACTCTTAGATACCCAATAGCATTGAAAACATATGCATACTCAAAAATTTGTACACGAATTTGCATTAGCAGCATTATTTATAATGGCCAAATGTTGAGCCAATCCAAATATCCATCAATTGATGAAAGTATAAATAAAATGTAGGATATATATATATATATATATATATAATAGAATATCATTTGTCATAGAAATGAAGTACCAATTCATACTTGGTTACTTTTCTCTCATTGCTGAGACAAAATACCTGATGCCCAAAATGAAAGAAACAAAGGTTTATTTAGCTTACAGTGTTTGGAGGTTTCAATTCATACTCAGCTGGCTGCAAGGTAGGGTGGTGTGGCTGAGGGGCAGCCACTTATGTTGGTCACAAGCAACAAGAGCAAAAGGAAAAGGCACGCCTCCTTCCCTCCCTTATATTGTATTCCAGCTAGCACCCCTGGAGCCGGGGTGCAGCACTCACATGCCAATCCCAGCACTAGACAACAAACCAATCACAAATGCTAGATTCAACTGCCTCCATGACTTCATGAGGCTTGTGGGGGACATCCAAACATAAACCGCAACAGGCAATGTAATCCTCTTTTAAATAAGTACATTCAACACTACTTTTATACAACCACGGACCCTCTTCCTTCACATAAATAACAAGGTACAGTTCCTAAAGTCAAATTTAAACTTTTAAAGTTTAAAGTTTAAAAGTTTATCAGGTATCAGTTATGTTGGTCAGTGCTGCATTCCTGGGGCCTGGGATGGGTCTAGCTCATAGAGAACACTTAATGAACATGTTGGTTGGCCATGCAATTACCCAGTGTTTACCACTCCAAACACATTTTTTAGGTTTCTAAAACCTTACTGACACTTAAATATTCCTGAAATGGAAAAGACCAAGGTATGAGATTTAAACAGACCTATTATTACATGGATTCCCCTGCCAACAATAATTTACAGATGCATGGGAAGGTATAAAATCATAACACAAAACATATATAAAAGACAAACTTTCAGGACTGATTTCATTAATAAATGGGACATCTTTAATTTGGAAAGTTGATTTTTCCAATGTTCATGTATCACTTCACATGTGTCTTTTAAAATAAACAAGCTCTATATTAAAGCCCCCACAGTTCAAGTCTATGATCAAGGAACTTATTAATTTTAATTTTTCTCTCAGCACCTTCTCCTCCACTCTCATTTACTCAGTCTGTAAAATTATGGTAATAATAATCTGTGCTTACTTAACATACAGTAATAATTGGTAATTAACTAATTTTTATATGTAGAAACCTGTGAAGACATTGCGCAGGTGCCAAGTATTGTTATTGTAGGCTTGTGAGGAAGATACAACTTTCTGAGTGGGTTTTTTTTTTCCAGAAAAGTTCTGGGGATCAAATTCAGGGGCAGTCCTACCACTGAGCTATATCCCCAACCTTTTTTTCCCCTCTCTGGACCAAGACATTTTTATTTTTCTATCTTGCATACAGAAGACAAAAATGCCACAAATCTTTGGATTGGATAAAGCAACCCTAGAAATACTTCTCAGTGTAAAAGTAGCAATGTCAGTTACAATATTGTCAACAGAGCACAGAAACTTCAAGATCATCAGTGATAGATTTCCTTCTGTAGGTTATCCGAGTTTTTATTCTGAGACAAGATCTCGTGAAATTGCCCAACCTAGGCTCAGATTTGTACTCTTCCTCTCTCTGCCTCTGGACTAACTGGGATTATAGGCATGCACCACTGCACCAGGCTGTACTTTCCATTTTTTAAGGGACACTGTAATGCTGCTGTCTCCGGGGGAAAAGACGTCTATAAATTAATCCCTGTATCATCCCAGGGCTGATAGATTTAACAAGCAAAATCCTGCCATATAACGAAGTTTTCACTTGACACTGAGAGCCTAGAGTAGCCAGTGTTGTGGTCAGTGGTTTCAACAGTGGCAGCAAAATGCAAACTGCTCCAGAAGTCTGAGTACTCATGATTTAGAGGTGCAACTCTCCAAAATTGGGAGAGACTGCCACCCACAATACAACACACATAATTCCTTCATTTACTTGATGTTTGACTGGATGATGTTAAAAAAGAGCCCCACCTTTTTTTTTTTTTATCATTTTTATCATGAAAGAATAACTCCTATTCTTCTGAAAGGGTTTCGGGATTTTTGAGATCTCAGCCATCCAAGGGAAATGTGACATCTCTGTTCTTTGAAACACTGTCGTGAAAATGTGGTTTTGGTCCTCAAAACAAGCAGGTACTTGGCAATAAAAAAGTGGAAACAAAATGTTCACCAGAATAGTGCTACAATGGTATGGTGTTTCTAGGATAATCGTTTGCTGTATTTTAACAAGTAAAAGTTACTTTAACCTCTCATTCTACTTTTATTGCTTCATGCAGCTGTCTATGAACTTCTTTCTATGGGACAAAAAGGATTTGTGGAAAAAACTTCAGCCATGGTAGTATTGTTCAATACAGGTAAAATGGAAAATGTGTCAAAATCCTGGCATCCTTCTGTGATGTTGGCAAGTGGCACACTCCATCTTGACTGAATATAAAGAACCTTAGAAGTGGAATCCAGAAAGATGAAAGGAGTTAGAGGACAATGAGTCAGTTTGTTGTTGGTGGGAATCTTTGTAGTAACTTATAATTTATCTACTGGTTGTGTAATTTTAAAGATGAAGATAAAACAGGAGTCAGAGCACTCACCCTGGTTCTCTCTATTCCAGAACTATGAAATTTCTGATAGTTGTTTAAACCATAAGATGTAAGAGAAAGTGTGTTTATAACTTTTGTAATATTTGCTTTTTATTTTTAGTTCTCCCCCCAGAAGAGCAGTAACTGACCAGCTATCAGGTGTGTGGATGGAATGGAGGAGGAGGTAGGTGTGGCAGGTGATGTTTTAAAAATGGCACTTAATATTGTAGCCTAGCAAAAACTTACCAGGGCTTTTTAGAAATTGTCAAGACAAATTCCATGATTTATACTTTAATTTGAAATGATGCATTTCTTTCTTTGTGTAGAAATCATCCCAGGGACAAATTTCTGACACTATGTTTCACATTCAATAAAAATTTGTAGAGTTGAGCAAAAATATAATCATTTTGCAGCTAAACCAACCCCGAGTCATTGAATAGCACCAATATATTCAGCAAAGAACTGATATATGCGATTGTGCACCACATCAGGGGTTGGCAGACTTTTTCTGTAAAGAGCCAGACAGTACTTTCAGCTCTGTGGTATCTGTCACAAGGCTTCAACTCTATGTAGCACAGATGTAGCCAGAGACACACTAAATGACTGTGTGTGGCTGTGCCCCAATAAAACTTTATTTTCAAAAGGGCTGGATTTGACTCACAGGCTTCGATTTGCCAAAACCTGCTATATAAGAACACACTAATTTTTTGTTTGGCAAGACAAAATCAGCTGAACTTGAGACTAGCAAGGCATAGTAATGAACTAGGGTGATATGGACTCTGTGGTAAGCAGGTGCTCATGAAGTGGTTGTTCCAAGGAGACAGTGATTACAAATTTAGGAGTAAGCAAAATCATCATTCACATCCTGGTTCTATCATTTATTGGCTGAACAACCTTTGCAAACCATCTATTTCTCCTGTTTCCTCATCAGTAACAGGAAGAAGTTAAGAGTACCTGCTTCGTGGAGTGGATCAAATTAAATGTGACTCTTAAATTAGGAAATGTATGAAGCTTTTGGAACACTTTGTAGTATTATGACATGTCACCCACAAACCAAACCCCGGTCCTCCTTCCTGGCGCCCTGGAGTTTGAGGACACTCTACATGTATGTACAGACTATTGATACAGAAGGATAGATGAAGTGATACCCAACATGCCCCCCCAAAAAAAACCCAAAGGAAGCAGTCAAAACCAAACAAACAAAATAACAGTTTACTAACAATTTCACCAGGAAGAAATTAGAGGACAAAAGGCAAAGAAAGGCCACATCAGAGCTACTTGTGAGTCATGTCTCTCAGAGTTATTATTTTAGGAATTAGCCAGTTAGTCACTATAACAATTTTGAAAACACATAAAATAAATGAAGATACAAAATACATGATGCCTACTCTTCTTCGGGCAAAATGGTACGAACAGTCTTCCAGGCAATTCTTTAAAAGTGAATTAATGGACTGCGTTGTCTTCTAAGACTAAATATGTCCACCATGCTAAATATAAAATCAAAAGACCTTTGCAGAAACCCTGTAGGTGAGGTTGCTTGTTAAGATGCCTTTACAATTGGGAACTCATTTGAAACTACTAAGGGAAACATTTGTTCAGTCCTTGTTGACAGGGACCAGTGGCAGTAACCAGTAAGCTATTGTTTGAGAAAGTTCCCAAGATGGATCATATCTCTGGCACCCAGTATATGCTCAATAAATGCCCTTGGCGTGACTGACTGAAAGAAGAGGAGGGGCTGCAACTTTCTTAGGCCCCCAAGAGCACTGACACACACCTCTGGAGCACTCTGTTCTGCAAAGCCCTTTCACAGCACTGCGAGGCACATTGGAGACGGCAGCTGATTGTATCATATTATATGCTTGGCATAATTATACCATAGGCTTTTGTCTCCATTGGTGCCAGTCTGTCTCAAAACACATGCCACTTCCTCGCTTTGCTTCTGTCAAGCTCAGGAGCTGCCCACTCATTACATTTGGTACTTGTAAACTTTGTATCCATGTCTTGAAGTCACTTAAGCCCTCAGCTCTGCACTTGGGAAAGCCAGGAGGGATTTTCCTGAGACAGTGATGAACAATGGGCGCTTGAGTCCAGAAAGAAAAAAGGAAAAGAAGAGAGCAGTTGGATCTGAATCAAATCCCAGGTTTGGACAATAGGATTTGAAATGTATTCTCTATTTTCTTTTAGTATTTAACAGATTATTAATAATATAGCTGCATTTTCTAAATCCCTGAAAAGGCATTTTAATTTGAAAGGTGCTATTTATTCTCACTACCAAATTCCCCTCCCTTCCATTTTAAGATGGTTTAAAATGGAAAAATGGTCCAAAGCCATCCCCGCTTAAAACTGTTTAACAGTTTCCTGTTTCTCTTAAGAGGAAAAGTTGTAATTTTGCATTTCTCCTCAAACGCTGGATGTGATCTCATTTTGCCTGTCTTGCCAGCCTCATTTCCTGCTCCTTTGCTCCTAGTTCCACACTCCAGTGCTTGAAGACACTATCAATTGTCTCTCAATGCCAATTTTTACTTATATTTTTTTAAAAACAGGAACTGAGTTTCCCCAGTATCCATGATGATAGCCAAGAACTACATTTCCAGCCCTTCAGAGTCCTTACCCATAGGACACATCCAGAGGTGATGTGTACAATTCCATGCTATTCCTTAAAAGGAAACAGGCCTACTATTCCATTCCATTCTTCCCCTCCTGCATAGGCTACTGTGTAGGCCAGGCATTTTTGACTGGCCTAGGGTATAAACCATAGCCTGCAGTCTAAACCCAGTCCTGCTCCTGTTTAACTAAATAAAGTTGTGTTGGAACACATCCTATCTATTTGCCTAGGCATTGTCCATTATTATTTTCACACAACCACCTTACAGCTAAGCTGTAACAGAGACTTCATGACGACAAACCTAAATATTTCCAATCTGGTCCTTTGAGGAAAAGGTTACCAATTCTTAGTCTAAGGACACAGGACAACAAGATAGACAGAGTCAAAGTTTGTGGCACTATGGACCTGCCATATAGGTCAAATCAACCCAGCTGGGGGTGGCAGATTGCTTACCTTGGATACCACATTGAAAACCTGTATTTTATAAAGTTAATAGGAATTAATAGCATGTATTTTTAAAAGGTTGTGATTGCAAAAAGACACAGCAGTTAAAAAAGAAAGCGAGCCTGTCTTGTTTAGGCCTCTGTGCTGGGCTTCTGTGGCAATTCCTTGGTATGGTTAGAGTTTGGACCGAATCATTCATTGCTTTAAGGGCTGTGCTATGCACTGAAGGATGTTAAGCGGCTGCTCTGGCTTCTGCCCAATAGCACTCATCCCTAATTATGATGACTAAAATTGTCTCCAGATATTGCCAAGTATTTCCTGGGGAGCAAAATCACCCCTGGCTGACAACCTGTGTGTTAGGGGAATTTAACTACCATGCAAGGCATCTCTCGTGCCTTACACTAGCCAGAATTGCTGCTGGGTATTCTCACTTGCTGACCCTTTTTTTGGGGATTGTTTTTATTCTCTCCTCACTTAACTATTATGTATGTCAGCTTCAATATCACCTCCTCGGTACACCTCCACTCTTCCTCCCACTAAGTAGATACTTGTAATAGCTGCCTATAAATTTCTTGTGTAACAATATTATCATTATTGAAATATTGTTCACTATTCATAAACACACACAACAGGCACCTAGGAGATGGTGACTAGCTTACTAATGACTGGCTTACTAATGTGACATTACAATCTAGAGAAGGAAAGGAAGAGATTAGTAATTGTAGAGGAAGCAAACTTGGGTCTCACTGCCATCCAGATAGTGGGGAGTGGGATTCACATTGCTAACTAGAGGCAGAGGGAGAAGCGACAGAGAGAAATGGATTTCCTTACTTCCCAGGCTTCCTGTAAACCAAGGGACCTGTCTACCCCTCCTAGCAGCCAAAACATCTGCTAAATTAGAGCATTTCTGTATTTCTGAACATATGGATATGTACTCTGACTTTGGCTTCAAAATCATTCACTTTTTAACCCTGTACTTTTCAGGCTAAGTTGTATGTGATATGATTTATTAACTTCATACTACCTTTTCTAAGTAAAGTTAAAAATAATTTATATGACTACATTTTAAATTCATGCACAGATAAATATGTGCCCCCCCCATGTTCTCCAACTCCTTGAATTATCTGAGATGAAAGGCTAAACATTCAGCCTAGTCTGTGCTTCCTTAGCACAAGGCTGTAAGACATGTGTGGTCTACTTAATTCCTTTTTCTTTACTCTTTTTCTTTCAGTTTATCTTCTGTTTCAATCCCTTTTTCCAGATTTTTGACCCTGTAAAACCAAAACCTTTTTTTTTTAATCAAAGTCGTTAGAACTTCTTTGAGAAAAAGACTATTTAACAAAAGTTATTTGTTAAAAAGTTGCCCTTCTTATCTTCCCTGAAGAGGATATACCCTCAGTGTGTTTGGATTGGTACATACATGTGTGGGTTAAAGAAGCAACACCTGTATTTTAGTTACTTTTCTAGTTATAAAATACCCATATCCAAAATTAAAGGAGAAAAGATTTGTTTAGCTCACAGTTTGTGGAGGTTTCAGTCCACAGTCAGTTGGCTCCAAGGCAGGGCGGATGGCAGACAGGCATCACAGAGGAGAAACAGTTCATGGTAGGCAGAAGACAGCAAAGCAACAAGGTATGACCACAGCTCTTTCTATCCCTTATATCTTATCCAGCCTACGTAGGGTAGATAGCACTCATACCCTTAATCCTAGTGCCCTTGATCCTGGTATTGCACTAAGGATCAATTCCAGCATCACACACTCCAGATCCAGCCACCTCTGAAAAAGCCCCATTAGTACTTCATAAGGCTTTAGGGGGATAGCTAGACACAAGCCATACAACCTGGAAGGTGAGAAACACTTTTAAGCCTGCAGTTTCTTCTCCTTTATCTCTGGATTCTCTCCTTTACTGCTCCTTCTCTTTCAAAACAGAGCAAAACCAAACAGAACTGAGTTATTTTTCTCAGGAAATGGGCATAAAAATCTTTTTTCATCCTAAAATTTACTGACTATTGACCATTCTTAAGCATATGTATATATAATGCCAGGAATCAAACTCACAATTTCTTGCTTGCCAGGCAGGCGCTGTGCCACTAAACTATCATATTTTAAAAGTATGGAAATTCATATTTGATGTGCCAAATCTCAAAAGCTTAAAAGTAAGGAACTAAACCTTTACTGCAGTCTGTGTCCATGGTATGTTCTCAGACAACTGGAAAAAACCCTTGGCATTTGCTCTTTGTGCTTTCACAGGGAAAGAGAAAGTGGACACAATTGAAAATAAATCACAGTATGTGGTCACAGCTCTGGCAATGGTTCTGGTGGTCTTGGCTTGATGCTTTTATATGACAAGCTCAGAACAGAGACAAGAGCTAGTCCATAGGTCTAGTTACTCTGTGTGCTTTGAGCAGTCTTCATTGTGGGTCTCTGTTTGATTTACTGTTTTCAAATGGAGCACAAAGAGGAGCTGAGAATCATTACAGGATTGTGGTTGCCAAGCCATCATGCCCATGCACAAATGGTAGGCTCTATATTAAAATGACAAATATTTCACCTAGTTCAGTATCCTTTCTTGCCAAGCATAGAAATGGGTATGCAAATAACTACACACACACACATACACACACACACACACTCTCACATATACACACATGCCTAGGAGTAAAACTAAAACTAAGCATGTGAAAGACCTGTACAATAAAAGTAATAAAACAAAGAAACTGAAAAAATCAGTAGAAGGTGGAAAGGCCTCCCATGTTCATAGATTGGGAGGACCAGTATGGTTAAAATGGCTGTAACACTCCAAGTGATCTATAGATTCCATACCAAATAATTCTTCATAGAACTGGAAAAAAGTCCTAAAATTCGTATGAAAACAACTAAAAACTATTATACTCATATTCAAAATTTCTTGCTTTAGCATCCAGGCCTCTAAACCTGAAAGAATTTTTATTCATTTTTCTTGAGGTGATAAAAAGTAAGCAAGGTAGCTCTGAGATATCAGACTACCGTAAATGTCACCCCTGGCTGTTTTAAACCTTGAGCTGGCTCCTTCCATAAGCAGTCACCAATCCCTCATATCTACTCACTTATATTCTTGCTTTTTTGAAGCAGAGATTTGACCTCTATACTTTGGTTTCTTAATTTTGGGGTCATTCTGTGTGGTGGGTTAACTAATGGTCAACTTGTAACTTTGGTTCTCTAGTGTGTGGACAGATTTTGGATACTCTTCTGCATTTGATATTTTTGATGAATATTATAAAATGCTCCTATAAGTTATGTGTCCTATATTAAATCTATTCCCTTGTAAACCTTAACTTCAACATTCTGTAATATCCTTAACCCCATCTACACTCAGCCATATCTGGAATTTGACACATAATGGCCTCCCACTGAAAGGAAGACAATTTTTTATGCTGACTGTCTGGTGGGACAAATGAAAATATCAGACGCTTAAAAATAACCAGTGTATTTTAGAGACAGGCGTGATCTCCACGCATGACTGTTGCTTTTCCTAGCCTGGCATTGATATTCAGTTCCTTTGGAAGTGACTCAGATTTTTTCCTTTGTGGTATTATATTCTCTGTGATTGCAGGCCAAGTCATGGTTCACATCTCCTGAATCCAGACATGGGTTTGGGACCTAGGACTTGCCAATCAGCAGATTCTGAGCACAGGATTTGTATAAGATTAGATACCCAATCCCAGAACTGTTAGAAAGGAGAAGATCTCTTTAATGCTGAGTTGGTTAATAGAAGAATGTAAGTCTGGCCCAACTGGGCATCAAGTAGAGAGAACTGACCTGGAATGAAGCCAACACAGGAAAACAGAGGCAAGTTATGATGAATGACTAAGTCCTGGTGACATATATGGTCTTCTGCATCCACCTGTGCCTGAAGGCATATGGACTTTGGTCTTAACAGTATGTGAATCGTTAAGTTCTTTTTTGGCTTAATACAACTTGACTGGAGTTTCTATAATGGCTGAATAAATGAGTTGATTAAAATAAGGCAAATACAACCCACAGCAAGGATTTTTAACATGTTGGCCACAGTGAGCCTCAGAACTGCTAAGTCTCACCAGACTCTTTCCTTTATTTTCCCTATATTGCCTCATTCAAATGACTTTAAATATCTTTTGTAGTGTAATGAATCCAAAACTTATACTTGTTGCCCAAATTTTTCTGTGATGCTGTAATCTATTTAAATTGCTTCCTAATACGTTCGCCAGGTGCATTAGTCAGGGTTCTTCAGAGAAATAGAACTCATAGGAGATCTTACTATATAAATAGGTAGGTAGAGAAGTGGAAACTTATGAAAATTGGGTGATGCAATTATGGAGGCAAAGAAATCCCAAGATACATACCTACAAGGTGGAGAACCAGTGCACTTCATAGTATAACTCTCAGTCTGAGCCTAAAGGCCTGCAGACCTGGGGCGGGGGGTGGGAGTGCATCCTGCGGTCCAGCTCTGGAAGAGAGGAAATTTATCCTTACTTTCTTTGTTCAATTTGGGCCCTCTATGAATTGAGGGATGCCTACCACATTGGTGAGACAGATTTTCTTTATCCAACAGACTGATTCAATTATCAGTCTCCTCCGGAAATACCCTCAAGACACACTCCAAAATAATGTTTTACCAGCTATCAGAGTATCACGTAACCCAGTCAACTTAACACTTAGAATTAACTATCACATCAGGATATTCAAAAACAATTCAAGTGTATTTGTATAATTGAACTCTGTATTTCTCCCCATAGACATTCTTTGGTTGGTCATTGCTGTACCAGAAATGCCATAGCCGTATATTGTATTGTTCAAGCCAGAAATGACAGTTATTGCTTCTTTGCTCCCTCTCCATCTCCCATCTTCACACTATCAGAATGTCCCTGGAATAAATCTCAGTTCTGCAGACTTCCCTTCATCTGTACTGAGTTCATCCCAATCCAGTGATCACTGACACTGTGAGGATTACAAGAGCAACTCAAGACTGTTAAAGTCACCTTCCAGCCCATTCTCTGCACTCTAGCACTGGGACATTTGCTTCATAGTCATTAACTCCTTGCTCTGTATACTGTGACTGTTATATACATCTCTAATGTTAATTTTTACCAAACCACTTACATTGTTTTGTGTGTGTGTGTGTGTGTGTGTGTTGTTTAAATTTTTTTTATTTAAGTGAAGAAGAAAAAAAAGACATATATAACAAAGACAACAAGCAAAAGAGACAAACAAATGACTAGAGTAAATGCACAACAGTAACATTGCAGGTTTACAAAACAGGATGATAGAAAATTGATGATGGCTGCAATACTGCGTATTGTTAACTTCAAAATGGTTACTTACATTAACAGATATAGACATGTAAAACTGATCCCATCATATGAATATTAATTGTTCTTTCTCAATAACGAATACATTCAGCAGTGTGTTCATTTTAGTTATCTTACATATACATATATACACATTTATATCTTTTCCTTTTCCCTTTTCCTTCCCCCTTTTCCCTTCCCAATTACTTTTGCTCTTCGAGCTGCTTTTTACCCTTACATAGTATTTATTATAGATTTTGGATCATATATACTTTTTCCATTTCTTACGCTAGGGAGACAATACGGTATTTACACACGTGGGTTTGATTTATCTCACTTATGAGTATGGTCTCAAGTCGTGACCATTTACTTATAAAAGTCTCAATGCAATCTTTCTTAATAGCTGAGTAGTACTCCATTGTATAAAAATACCACATCTTTTTTATCCATTCTTTGATTGATGGGCACTTGGATTGTTTCCAAGATCTGGCTATTACAAATTGGGTTGCTATAAACATGGGTGCACGGATATCACTGTGGTATGATGTTTTCAATTCTTCTGGGAAAATGTCCAGAAGTGGAATAGCTGGCTTGAATGGGATCTCTAATCCTAGCTACTTGAGGAATCTCCACACTGTTTTCCACAATGATTGTATCAGTCTACACTCCCACCAACAGTGGAGAAGAGTTCCTTTTTCCCCACAGCCCATCCAGCATTTGTTGTTGGTTGATTTTTTAATCTTGGCCATTCTTTCTGGAGTGAGATGGAATCTCAGCATTGTTTTAACTTGCATTTCTCGAATGACCATTGATGGTGAACATTTTTTCATATATTTACTTGCCATTTGTATTTCTCTGAGAAGTGTATATACATCTCAGATGCCCATTTTTGGATTGGGTCCTTGAATTTTAAGGGCCTGATTTCTTTTAATTCTTTATGCGTTTTAGATAGAAGTCCTTTGTCTGATGGACAATTGGCTAAGATATTTTCCCAGTTCATGGGTTTTCTTTTCACTCTGTTGGAGATTTCCTTTGACTTGCAAAAACTTTTTAGTTAGATGAGATCCCAGTTGTTGATTCTAGGAAGTGTTTCCCATGCAATTTCATTTTTGTTCATGAACTCCCTGCCTACTCCTATGTCATCAAGATTTTTACCTACTCTGTCTTCTAGTAAGTTTAGTGTCTCTGTTTTTATATTCAGATCTTTGATCCATTTTGACTTTATTTTAGTGCATGGTGATAGACATGGATCTAGTTTTAGTTTATGGCATATAGAAAGCCAGTTCTTCCAGCACCATTTGTTAAAGAGGCTGTCTTTCTTCCAATGTACCTGTTTGGCCCCTTTGTCAAAGATGAGGTGGCTGAGTGTGTTTGTAGTTGTGGCTGTATCTTCTAATCTATTCCATTGATCTTCAGGTCTGTTTTGATTCCGGTACCATGCTGATTTTATCACAATAGCTTTGTAGTATAGTTTCAAGTTGGGGATTGTGATGCCTCCTGCCTTCCCTTTGTTGCCCAGAATTGCCTTTGCTATTCTAGGTCTTTTCTGGTTCCAGATGAATTTCAGGAATGCTTTCTCTAGCTCTATGAGATAGGCAGGTAGTATTTTGATTGGGATTGCATTGAATCTGTATAATAATTTTGGGAGAATGGCCATTTTCACGATGTTTGTTCTTCCTATCCATGTACAGGGAATATCTTTCCATGTTCTGAAATCTTCTTCAATTTCCTTCTTTAGAGTAATGTAATTTTCATTGTATAGATCTTTTACTTCCTTTGTTAGATTGATTCCTAAGTATTTCATTTTTTTGGATGTTATAGTGCAGGGTGTGGTTTCCCTTATTTCTCTCTCAGTGACTTGGTTGTTTGTGTACAGGAATGCTATTGATTTTTGAGTGTTGACTTTGTATCCAGCTACATTATTGAATTTGGTTATTACTTCTAGAAGTCTTCTAATAGATTTTTGGGGGTCTTCTATGTAGAGTATCATATCATCTGCAAATAATGATAATGTCACTTCTTCCTTTCCTATCCTTATTCCCTTTATTTCTTTCTCTTGTCTAATTGCTTTGGCTAGTATTTCCAGAACTATATTGAATAGGAGCGGTGATAATGGACATCCTTGTCTTGTTCCCAATTTTAGGTTGGAAGTTTTCAGTTTTTCTCCATTCAGTAAGATGTTGGCTGTTGGTTTATGATATATAGCTTTTATCAGGTTGAGGTAGAGACCATCTATTCCGATTTTCTGTAGGGTTTTTATCATGAATGGGTGTTGGATTTTGTCGAAAGCTTTTTCTGCTTCTATTGAGATGATCATGTGATTCTTGTCCTTGGCCCTGTTGATATGGTGTATTACATGTATTGATTTCCGTATGTTGAACTATCCGTGCATTCCTGGGATGAATCCCACTTGATCATGGTGTATAATCTTTCTGATAACTTGCTGTATTTTATTTGCCAGTATTTAATTGAGGGTTTTTGCGTCTATGTTCATGAGGGAGATTGGTCTGTAATTTTCTTTTTTGGTTAGGCCTTTCTCTGGTTTTGGTATTAGGGTAATACTTGTTTCCAGGAATGATTAGGGAGACTTGCTTCCCTTTTGATTTCATTGAAGAGTTTGAGGAGTGTTGGCATTAAGTCTTCCCTAAATTTCTTGTAGAATTCAGCAGTGAATCCATCAGGGCCTGGGCTTTTCATTGTTGGTAGGGTCTTAATTACATTTTCAATTTCATAAACTGATATTGGGTTATTCAGCAGCTTTATGTCTTCTTGATTCAGCTTTGGTAATTCATAGGTTTCTATGAATCTATCCATTTCTTCCGTGTTATCAAAGCTACATGAGTAAAGGTTTTCAAAATAGGTGTTGATGATCTTCTGTATTTCCACCGGGTCTGTAGTGATTTCACCCTTTTCATTTCTTATTGCATGAATCTGAGTTTTTTCTTTCCTCTTTTTGATAAGGTTGGCTAGGGGTTTATCAATTTTATTTACTCTTTCAAAGAACCAACTCTTTGATTCATTAATTCTTTGTATTGTTTTCTTAGTTTCAATTG
>RJWM01004315.1:0-96676 GCA_004363535.1 Dasyprocta punctata | reverse complement strand
CACTGCGAACATGAGGAAGGGTTTTCAGCTCCGACTATCACTGATAAACCGAGCTTGAGAGAGGCACTTTATCTGCCTGTGTTGGACAGAAAAGTAACGTGAGAAAAACTGATAAGAAAATATCATACGATGTGTAAGCCTAAATAATGTTTTTGAAATAACTAGAGTTACTATATCTTTGAGAAAAAATATAGACTTGTTTAAAAATCAGAAGCAAACCCTCAGTAGAAATGAAAAAAAAAGTCGATATAACCCCAACTCATGTTTATAAAACACAAAGAAAAACAAACATCTGGTCATTTGCATAGTTTTGATCACAGAAACAATCTGCACACCCTTGGATGCAACCCAACCAACAAGAGGGTTATCACTCAGGAAAGACTGCACCCGACTCCCAAGTAAGGTGACATTAGCACTTCCAGTCCTAACCCGCGGTGGCATAGCAAGACAGCAAAAAGTGTCACACTTCTAATTTGCTCTAAGAAGCACCAAGAGGTGACTGTCCTGAGAGTAGGAACTGCTGGAGTAGAAAAATTGGATGGGACCAAAACAATAAGAAAGAGAAGGACAAGGAATTATCACATGACTATGGGTCAAAACTTTTGGCATGTATCTGTCTTAGTTACTTTTCTTGTCACTGAGACACAAAACCAGACCCCTACGGTTTAAAGGAGCAAAGATTTATTTTAGCTAACAGTTTGTAGAGGTCTTGGTGTGCATTTGGCTGGCTCCAAGGCAGGGCAGCACAGCAGAAGGGCGTGGCACAGGAGGGTTGCTAATGGCATGGTGGGCAGGAAGCAGAGAGAGAAGGGTAGAGCAGGGGAGGGAGATGGACACCTCCAGGCCACACCTCCTCTGACCAGGTTTCACCACCATCACATTTAGCTATGAACTCACCAGTGAACTATATACATTTTTTTCTCCAATATAATCTAATTAGAAATATACTGGGTGAGCTGTCCACTAAAGGTAGTTGTCCTGACTTGCATGGCATGTATGCACCTTTCTTCATACTTTGACATGGAAATGATACTTAGATGTAGAAGAGCTACTTCAGTACAAGAAAAGAAAAGAAAATGAAAGATATGCTGAAAGTTTACAGAAAGCACAAGTGAAAGCTAGAGTATCTGTACAAGCAACCATGAATTTTTAAACTCTTGGTTGCAATAAAAATTACTGATTGTTTGTCACAATAGCCTGTTATACATAGCTAAACTTAATTCCTACTGATTCAAACTTCCAGGACTTTGTGCAGCATAAATTCAGTGTGTGTGTGTGTGTGTGTGTGTGTGTGTGTGTGCGCGCGCACACACACGCATGTAAATACCTTAGAGACAAAGCTCTGCCTGTATTGTCTTTTGTCTCATTTGTACTATTTCATGAGTATTTACTGTGTTGCCCTTGGTCTTCCCCATCAATTTCTCCAGCACAAAATGCTTGGAATGCAGGATAATGTGAAGTGAACACATAAGATTTGACGATTGGGAAATTGAGCCTTGAAGATGGGTTACACACTAAGAACTTTTGATGTACAGTCTTGTAGTCTAGGAGAGACTAGCATAGAATTTTCTATCCCACTAATGACTAAAATGGAGGGAGGGGAATGGGGAAAAAACGAATTGAGATGTATTATACATAGGTACAATTTCCCTATGATGCATGTGATTGATATGTATGACAAATATGTACTAATAAAAAGATAAAGATTCTAAAATGCAGTGGCAGTCAAGGGTAGATATAAGTGCCTATGTAAGAAGGGGAATGTTTTGCTATTTTATCATTTTGCTCTGAACATAGCTGCTGCTTGGTGTGTTGACAAGTCACGGGGCTCAGTTTCTTGTCTTTAAAATGGACATAATAATAGTGCTCTTGTCATAGGGTTACTGGCAGAATATAAAGATTTGAGAGATATAAGCCTTTCACCACAGTGCCTGGAGTATCTACCAAATGCAAAGTAAATCTATGGCTATTATTATTCAATCTGAAATCTGAGTCTTGTCAATTCACTGCTTTAGGAATCTTCACACTGATTCAAGCAAAAGCTACAGTCAGGCAAGCCAGAGTCCTAGACCCAAGCTATTTACTAATTAATTGTTTGATATTGGGAAAATGATGTGTCCAAGTCTGTATTTTTTCCTGTATAAACAAATACTTTGGTATTTACCCCCACTGAATTGTGAAGATTCACTAAGACAACTTACATAAGCTGCCAACATAATTGTTATAGCTGATGTTTAGACGCCCCCACAAAGCCTCATGCCCATATAGGTGGGGTTTTGGAAGGTGATTGGATTATGGGTACTTTATAGCTGGTTTACTGCTATATCTTGACATACCTAGGATATTGAGAGGTTGTGCCAAGTGGTTTGGTCAAGCGTTCAGCTAAATATTACTACAAAGGTGATTTGGAGGTATGACTGTCAGAATCAGTAAAGGAGATTGCTTTTTATATTGTAGGAAGACCTTAACTAATCAACTGAAAGCTTTAAGAGTAAAAACTGAGGTTTCCTAGAGAAGGAACTCAACTTCAGGATTATAATATTAAAATTTTGCCTGAGTTTCCAGTGTGCTGTCTTGACCTATGGATTTCAAACTTGGTACTGCAGCATCAATTTCTTGCTTGGGTCTTCAGCTTGCTGGCCTGTCCTACAGATTTTAAACTGGTCAGCCCTGGTATGAATCTATTCCTTGATAATTATTATACAATGTAATACAATAACTTACTGGTTATTGTTTATTTTTCTGTGTACAGCCCTAACTGATACATCTTTCCTCTTAACTTGTGAAAAACGGAGTCTCAGGAAAAGTAGCTCTTCTTCCTCCAGTGTTTTAGAAATTCTGTGGAGAACTTTATCTTAGCTTCTGACATTTCTTGTGACTAATGGGAGATGAGCAGCTTCGTAGAACTGGCTGATGTGTTTGTGTTCGTGTTTTTGTTTTTTGCTCTGAAATCTAGCCCTTCATTCTTCTTTCACAGTCAATTTACTATTCCCTACAGCCTTTCACTTCAAATTTACCACTCATCTCTACCACACCTCCTGGGAGTTTCCACTCCAGTAGCTCTCTATTTTATTTTCTATCCCTCCTTGTGGCTATCTTGTCATACACCCTCATTAATCATGGAAATCATTTTACAAATCAGGCTAGGAGGAACCTCATGGCCATTGGACATAACACAGAGAAAGCTCAATATAAGATCTTTACAACAAGCTCTTACAATATTGCATCACTGATTTTCTATCCCCTGGACAATTCTGAGGAAATTACAGATTTGTTAACAGTCTGCAGGCATGTGGGGAGGTTCAAAGGATTATACGGAGGGTTCCTGCAAATCCACAGGGTCTGAAGAAAGCACACCAAGCCCATGATTACAGCAGGAGCTGCCATCTATTCTGTTCCTAGACAAAGTGCTTGGTTGCTTACCCACGGATATTGGTATCCAAAGAAATTTTCATCTAATATACCAGGCACCACTCAAGAAAGCCAATTAATTAAACTGGTTTTCCAGCTGATAGATTGATGCATTACCACTGTTTCAGTAAAGCACAAATTAGAAGTATATTGTGTCTGATGGCCTGGTCATCTCTCACTGTTGACTCTAATTTTCTGGAAAGGTAGAGAGAGAAAGGAAGAGACAAAGCAAGAACTCAATCTGGGAGGAGTTGTGGTAAAAGACTTGCGAATGCTAAGAGGATTTGCTGAACACTATTTGCCAAGTTACTGGTGTGGTTCACAGTGCCTCCTTTAAGATTCAAAGAAATCCTTTCAGGTAGATCTTAGTAATACTTCAAGTTTATAAATAAAGAACAGTCTCAGTGAACTTCAATTCCTTTTGCAAGGATATACACCAATTTTGTGGCAGAGCTTGCAGGAAAACATTATGCAATAGTAATAGCTGTGTTCCGACTCTCCACACACTTAGCAGATGAAATTCCGTTGCTGGTCCAGTGAGTTTTCCTATGTTCTCTCACCACATACTTCCCTCTTTGCTTCTGTAATTCACCACACATCAGGCAGCCTTTCTCTGTAGTTATGATACTGGATTATGTCTGCCGATCTTCCATGCTTTTTGTGTCAATCCCAGCTATTAAGAAATGACATTGAATCAGAGCGATAGCAAGATGCGTACATTTGCGAACTTCTCACAGTGGGTAGGGCAGGCTTCGTCATAATGAAGGCACGAGAAAGGCTGCTGTTTCTTTGGTTGCCTTTGCAGCTGATGAAACTTAAGACCTTTGAAGTACAGATTCTTTGATCCCAGCTGCTCTCTAGCTGATCCCGCCAGGCTGCTTTGAAGTACAGAAACCTACTGTTCCCTGTTTGGAGGATACGGGAGTGCTAGAAGGGAGTGGGGTGGTCAGGGGACCAGTTAAGTGGCTGTTGCCAGAATCCAGGTGTGATACTTGATGAGAATTTGAACTAAGGCAAAACAAATGAAGATGAAAAGAAGGAAAGAGATAAGCTTGTTTCTAGTGGGTTATTTCACAGGGTATGGAAAGTTATTGAAAGTAATAAGTAAATAAGAAAGATAGTTTTAGGATCCATCAGTAATTAATAATTGCCGAAAATGGCGAGTAGTGGTTTCATTCACAAATAGGACACATAGTAACGGAGGTGGACACCTCCACTGCATCTTACCAAGATCTCCTGACAACTTGTGGTAGAAAGGAAATTTGGGCAGAGGGGTCCTTGTCTACATGACAGCACAGGAACTGCTGTTGATTGCACCACAGAATGCTTGAGACACTGCAAGGTGACATGAGGGGAAGGCTGGAGAGCGTGGTGGTAAGGGGAGCTGGAAGGGCTCTTCAGGGTGGGTTAAGGACCTCATCCTTAGGAAATGGAGAATCGTGAATAGGTTTTCAGCAGGGGAGTGAATGGGCTGTAAGAGTTTCATTTTAGGAACATCTCTTTGGAGCACAGGATGTCACTGCAAGGAGGAATGGTGAAAGAGGAGGAGCTGCTGAAACAGCCTCGTTGAGCAACGTTGGAAGTTGGACTAGACTAGATGCAAAGGGGCTGAGAACATAAACTAGGGAGGATACCTACTTAGTGAGGCTGGGCTAGGGAGGAAATTTTTGCTTTTTTTCAGTACTGTGATTGAACCCGGGCCTTCACACTGAATTACATCCCCAGGCGCTCTTGTTTACACATTTTTATTTTGAGACTGGTTATCATTAAGTCTCTAAATTGTCCAGCCTGGACTTGAACAGTGATCCTCCTGCTTCAGCCTCTCAGATTGTAGGATTATAGGCATGTACCACCACACCTGATGGAAGAGTTTATTTATTTTTTATTAATGTATGTTTGCAATGCATAATAATTATGTTCATTTTTGGAAGTTCATACATGTGCGTTACCTATCTACTATTTTTAACTCCTTTACCAACCTTATTACCCTTCCTCCTCTTGCTATCTCTTTTCCCAGCTCCAAAAAGTCTGCCTTTTTATTTCATATCATCTCTCCTTAATTTTTACATTTTTTCATTTATATTTTAGGTTTCTCGTACAAGAGAAACCATACAATATTTAATTTTCTGTATCTGACTTAATTTGCTTACTATTATGGTCTCAAATCCTATTCATCTTTTTGCAAAATAAGTTATTTTATCCTTCCTTATTGTTGAATAATATATATACATAAATATATATGACATGTCCTATATCCTCTTGTCTATTTATGGCATACAAGCTGTTACCAGATCTTAGCAATAGTGGATTGTGGGTATGGATGTAACTATAGTATGGTTTATTTAACTCTTTTGGGAGCATACCCAGAAGAGGTACAAGGTTTAATTTAAAAGTACAGTTAATATTTAAAATAAAATTTATTACAGTAAATGACACATGCCAATAATCCCTCTCAAACTATCTCCCCTTTTTTCAGACGCAGTTTTCCAATCGTTCTTGCCACTTTCTTAAGCAGCGTTTACCTTTCTTAATTGATTCAAAGCATTTACCTTTGTTGGTAATTTTGCCTTTAGGGATGAGCAAGAATTCACACCGTGTCACATTTGGTACATGAGGTGGGTAAGGAAACACAGGAATCTTTTTGCCAGCCTGCCTTTCTTTTGGATGTCACTTGGCAGCAGTATTTATCATATTTTTTATTATACCTTGTAAGAAGAGGACAAAAATTGAGGGAAATTAATGGCAATATGTCTTTTACTCTAATAAAATTTTTATAGTTTTTGATCATGCCTTGTACAGGTGGGTCAACACTTGAAACTTCTGAAAGATAACGTAGGGCAAACACTTAAAGCCATATGTACAAGAAAGGACTTTCCAACCAGAACTCCAGTAGGACAGGAAATAATATCAATGAACAGCAAATGGGCTGACATGAAATGAAAGAGCTTCTGCACTGCAAAGGAAATAATCAGCATAGTGAATTGATAGCCTACAAAATGAGAAAAAATTACAAGCTACTTTTCAGATAGAGGGAGATATTTCTAAAAGTAGAAAGGCAGGACTTGATGAGCTAGATATTGAGACAAGGAGATGCAGGGAATGAAGGATAGCTCTTATGCGCTTGGCTGGGGAAGCTCCACTGGTGTTGGTGCCATTTACTAAGATGTAAATAGCAGCATAGCTGGCTTACTATGCATGTGTGTCAGCATCATAATCTTGTTCCCAATGTCAAGAGTATAATTTGATCTCTAACTTTTCCTCACAGTGCTCAAACAATCACCAAGACTTCTGTGCCTTAAGTTCCTACAGAATTAGAAATTATTTGCTAATTTTAGGTAACATAATTTCCAAATTTATGTAAGTTCTACCCCCTTCCATGGCTCTGTGCAAAGGAGTGTTGCAAGATAACAGACTTTGGACTTCTTTGTTTTCCATCAATGAATATGAATTTCAAGAGAACATCTCCCACTTGGCCTAGAAAGATTAGAGTAGAAATGATTGATGTAGACCTCTGACAATGTCTTATCATCTTAAAATCCTAACCAACTTTACATTTTTTCTTTCTTATCTCTGCATATCTCCAAAATAAACATGCACACAAGCACACATGCACATCCACGCAGTGCCCTATCAGCTATGTTCTTCTCATTATTCCTTACTGTGCAGGATTATTACCCAAACTCTAGGCTTTTGCTAAAGCTGGCCTTCTGTCAGAAACACTATCCCTTCTCCCATTTCCACTTACCAAACTGTATCTGACCTTTTCACTCTAATGTCGGATCACATTTGCTCTAAGAATATTTGCAGGAGAGAGGATGAAGCTACGGTGGGCAAAATCAAAGCACAATATATGCATATATGGGAAGAGTGAAGCCTGTTAAATTTTCCAAATAGAATGCATAAATAAATAGAATGCAATACATTAATTTGCAAAAACAACCTTGTAGATTTCCACACCAAAATTAATCTTCATCATATAGCAATTGTTTTAAACACATTTTACAACATCTATTCCAATTTTCCCAGTCATTTGTGTGTGGGCTTATTTGCCCAAGTAGTTTGGAAGCTAACAGAGGACAGGAGCCAAGTTCAGTACATGTGTACATTTCAGAACTAGCCCTGCGTCAGATTCATGATTGACCTTTAATCAAGTGCTGTGAAATTTAAAAGACTACCTTCCAAATGATTTAGTCCAATGAAAGACACATATTCGATATTCAGAGTGTATATGATTAAGCATAATTTCACTACTACCTTATTACCTTGAAAAATTGTTTCATTTCCTCACTCTTATTAGCTTTAATGTATTTATTATATTTCCAGAAAATTACTAACACTTTGAATTCTTTCTCTTAAAGGCTACTCAGTGTTGCAGTACACACCAATGGATTTAAATATCATAACCAACAAAAATAAAATCAAGTGGTCTGATCGGATTGAAGTCCAAATGTAAATTCAGTTTTCTAAAGGCAGCAAAAGGAAAAAAATCACTTGAGAAGTGAAAAAGTAAATATGCCTTTGCGAGAGCAAAATTAGGCCCACCAAAGTCTCTATTTTTGGCTTCTTTAATAATAACCAAACAACATAAAATAAATGTATATGTTCATACATATATATATATATATATATATATATATATAGTGGTATAATGTTGGCTCAATGCTTAGACTGATATCCCTAGTTCTCACTTGCCATTAGCACATTGCTTTACTCTTATATTTATGATAAACAGGCTTCTGTTCTTGTCTAATTTAAGTACCTGTTTTGCGACATTAACAATTCTAATAACATTGGCTCTCTGAGGCAAAGTTATGTATTTAGCATTTTATAGTAATCTGCTGCATTTTTTCTATTTATCTCCATCCACTTTCTGACTTTGCAATAAATAATAAAAACCTAGGAGTGAGAACTTGGTCCTCTCTTTATAATCTGGACTGTAAACAGCACAAACATAGGAATGGTGACAGAAGGCGCTATTTATGATTGCTCCTCATCTTTCGCCCAATTGATATTTCTTTATTTTCATTGACTTATTTGGAATCATCCCATAGCAAAACATTTAAAAATGTTTAGCAGGGTTGGGAAGCAGGATTGGATTACTTTGAGAAGCCCATGCAACTAGCGAACAACTTAGTCATGACTTCTGAGCACGCGAATATAGGTAATTTCCACTGATGTGGAAGGAAAAATCTGTCTGAACTTTATTCCAGTCCCACTGCTCTATGTGTGAAATAATTTAGTGCAACTACAATAGTCAAACAAAGAAACCTTATTCCCTTGTTACAAATTGATCATCCAACAGATTTTGATAAATCAACGCTGTCTGTATGTCATGAAAATACTAAATGCTAATCTCGTTTAAGCTACTAAATAATTCATTGAAATACCTGTCTTATTTGATAATTTTAAAGTAAATTTTGAAGTAAATTTTACCAGAGAAAAATTCTTTGTTCTTTTTCATCTTTACAACTTGTCTCTTTGTCATTCTTTACTATCAACATGAACCATGCAAGATTAAATGATATGGAAAAGGACTAGTTTCATTCATTTTAAGAAAGTAAAAATGATTTAGAAAAAAATTTCCAAGCCCAGAGCTCTCAGATAATCAAATTTGTGTTAAGCAATTACACATCATTTAGAATTTAAGCCTCACAGTACCCATATCTGTATGCTACATTCTAAGATAATGATGAAAATTTAAGTAATATACAGTTTACAAGGATCCTGCATTACAAATGCTTAAGGAAGTATATTTAATGGGGATGAAAGAATGTGACTTGAAATACTATGTGAGAAGGTGCGTCCTTATTTTTCTGAAAACAATGGTAAGAATTGTTATGTTATGCAAGGGCTTTTGTACAAAAAATGGTGTTGAAGAAATTGACAGGGAATGGAAGATGAGTGGTAAGTATTGTTTCAACTTGGGATACGGAAAGGAAAGAGCTGGACAATAGATATAGAGGTATGGTAAATCAGAGAGACAGAGAGAGAGAGAGAGAGGGAGAGAGAGGGGGGGGGAGGGGGAGAGAAAGAGATAGAAAGAAAAGAAGTCCCCTCAAGGTTAAATTGCTTCCCCAACCTTTACAATCTCATTATGATAAACTTGAACTACATTTTATATGTAGTGATACATTATTTCCTCAAGATTCCAGTGACTCTCATTTTGTACCCTTTGGTTGCTGAGTTTCCTGTGCCTTGACAGCGCCTCATTACTCCCCTTCTGTCTTCTTGCAGAATCATTAGGATGTCCCAGGTGTGAAGATTAGCTCTATAATTTCCACACAAAGTCTTCTGTGGTTCGCAGATTTCCCACCATGTTTGAGGAAGTCATAAGATGTTTATATTGTAACGAAGCAAACAATCTACAGAAATGTATTTGCACAGTTTGGGTCTTAAAAGTCCTTTAGCCACTGTCTTTTGGGGTAGAATGTGGATGATTTTTTCACTGACTTTTTTTTTTGAAACGAAGAATGGTGGCAAGCAGGAATGTTTGATACCTGATAAATAGAAGATATTCCTCCCAACCAGTGGGGCTAGGCAAGACAGCTTCAGCCTCTGCCTACAGGAACAATTGAGGGGCAGTTAACACAATCTGTAGCAGCCATAGCATTTTTTTTTTTTTTTTTTTTGCGGCACCAGGGATTGAACTCGCAACCTTGGGGTCTGTCAGACGGGCGCTTAAGTCACTGAGCCAAACTTCCGGCCCTGGTTTTTTGAGGCAGGGTCGCACTGTGTAGCTCAGGTTGGCCTTGCGCTCGTGTTGCAGCCCAAGCCGGCCTCGAACTCACAATGCTCCTCCTACCTCAGCCTCCCGAAGCCATAGCATTTTTTCCCAGTTATTTCATGAGACACAATTGCTTTGACACACAATAATCTTTTATTTTACATATGCTTTTTCGAAGTTGTAACCTTTTTCAAAGTCATTTTACTTGTGTTTACATGTGTTTGTGTTTGGAAAACACACCCAATAAAACTGAAGCATTTTCTGGACAATGTTTCATGTCTATATCTTATACTCTAAACAACTACTGTGAATATAACAATGTGCAATGTATCGGTTATTGTTACTTTCCTATCGGCCTATTTCGAAATTCTATCATACTGTAATCTCTTCCTTTTGTTCTGTTTAAAATTAAAAAAGTAAAAAATAAAACTGAAGCATAGCAATATCAGTGAATTCTCAGATCAACAGGTAAGATTAAAGGGCACACAGTTTTGCATATATAGTGCTGGAGATAAACCTGGAACTTTGTATATGCTGTATTTATGCTCTACCATTGAGCTACACACTCCTCTACTTTTTTTGAAGTGTTGATAACCCTGCTAAATATAATTTCATGCTATTATAGTTTTCCAGCAAATAACTTTTGCTTTTATATATGCTTTAATTTTTTTAATCTTCATATCGACAATTTGTAGCTTTTAATTCCATTATTTTCCCATCCTTCTCTTAGGTATATATTGTATAGATGTCCCTCGAAAGCCTCATGTGAACACAGGCAAGGCTTCTGAGGCATGATTCAGTGTATTTGACTGTGCAATGATTCATAATGTGTGTCTTTGAATTAATATTTCTGTTCTTTTGATGCTTTTGAGTCTGAATTCTCATCTTTCTTGTCAGAATAAAATAACCTTTACTATTTTGTGGGCCTGTGCAGAAATAGGTGGAGACATACAGCAACTTACACACCCAGCTCCACTGAAAGAAATAAAAACAAGACTTATGGAGATTGAAATGCTAGTATTTACACTCAGATAATATAAGTATGCTCGCTGGCATTGACAGGCCTCAAAAAAGCGAAACATGAGAAGAGTTGTTAACAGTCTCAGTGAACCTAGGGAAAGACTGGGGATAGGAAACCAATGTACTCACATTTCTCTCAAAATTTGGATAAGAAAGGTATGTTAGGGTTCTCTAGAGAAATAGAAGATTGTAGATAGATACATAGATAGATAGGTAGGAAATTGCATCACATTATAGCAGCTAGCAAGTGCCGAGATCTGAAGGTTGAGTCCTGTTTTGAGACCTCGGAGAGCCTATCGTGAAAATCTACCTTTCTGAACATCTGAGAAACGAGTCAATGGTGAAAGTTCCACTCTGAAGATATTTTTTTTAAAAAGTTTCCCATTTGAAGGAACTCATGCAGAAGGAATTCTCTCTTACTCAGGAATGGTCAATGTGTTGTTCTATGCAAGCCTTCATTTGGTTATAGTATGTGGTTCATGGACATTACGAAGAGCAATCTGCTTTCATCCGCTTGTTGATTTAAATGTTAATTTCATCCAAAGAAATCCTCACAGACACATGCAGAATAATATTTGACCAGCTGTCTGGAGCCTTCATCGCCTGTCAAACTGACAAATAAAATTAACAATCGCAACAGGTATAAGCAGGACACCACCAATTTCGATGGAAAATGCATTTGAAATTTTCTAAATATCCAAAGAATGGTGGTATATGGGGATGAGAATTGAAAGGACATAAAGATGTAGTAGTCACTTTAACCAAGAGTGCATCATATTTAAGTATAGCCCAAATTCTTAGCCTTGTACTGTAGAAAATGAAATGCATACTTAATAGCAGTCACTACTCTTAACGAGAGTTTATCACAGCCTAGAGAATCAATGTGGTCCAATCTCACCATTTTGATACTGTTGTAAAAATTGTCATTATCTAGCAGAATGTCTGGGAAAAAGAATCACTCTTCAGTGATCCATAGACTAGAAGTCCCATGAATGGGACTAGATAATGTCATTAAGAAGAGACTACCCATTCTCCTAGAGAAAAGTGATGAAGAAAATCCCATGCCACCCAAGAGTGAGAGCTGAGCTAGGAAATAGACCAGTTTGGCCAAGGTAAGTGAAGAATGTCATTGCCAATTCTGGGTCCAAAAGCAAGTTCCTGGAATAGGGCAAGAGGGGAGCAATTTCCAAAGCTGACAAGTTTTATTTTTCCAATTATGAAAGAGGTGAAGGGTCAGCTAGAACATTCTGATGAGGAAATTCAAGGGTGTTTGCGGGGAGGGTAAAGGTTGGAGTTTAGGGGTTCCTAGACGAGAGGTTTTCAGACCATTCTCTGTGTGTCTGTTAAACAAGTAGCTAACAAACCCAAAATAAAATAGTCCTATGAAATTAGAATAAGTCCCCCACTAAATTAGAAAGGGGCTTTTTATTTTGGTGTTAGGAAATGTAGGGAACTCAAGTACTAATTTAGAGGATAGCAGAAAATGGAAGGGATGGATTACAGAGTTCCTGGGATACACCTATGTCTCCCCTCATGATTTTTTTATTATTAAGTTTATGAGTACAATTTAGATGCACATAATGAACACATTCATCATAGGGAATTTGTACCTGTACATGATGTATCTGAGTTCCTCTTTTTTCCCCATGAATCTCCCCTCCCTCCCACCTTTTTTCCCTCTTTATTTACAAAAAAATGTTTCCATTTTATTCGTCTTTTCTCATTTTTTTCTTTTCCCTTCCTTCCTTTCTCCCCTCCCACCCAGTTCCCTTTTCCACAAAAATTTTGTTTTCATGGTTCCAATGCAAACAGAATTAAAGTATATTTGCCCAGGACCGTTTAGATCTCCCTCCTTTCCTTTTTCCCTCCTTCCCTTCCTTCCTTCTTTCCTTGCTTGCTTCCTTCCTTCCTGCCATAATTTGTATTCAAGTTTAGGGAAGAGGAATGTTCGAAGAGTTCATAAGACAGCATCCAAAGTATAGTGCCTCTTGCAAAGGAGAAACTCAAAATTATTAGTTTTCTTTCCCTACTCTCTATCACCTCCCTTCACTTATTACCAGCAGTGTCTCCTAACTCTTGCCTCCTCATTGCTGGACTGATGTGGAGAGAGATTGAGAAGGTATAATATATCTGAACTGAGATACAATTTCCTGTGGCGAGCTCTCCACATGTCTAGATTTTTCTCTGACTACTCATCTTCCTGTATCAGTGTTTTTTAAAGATTTTTTTCTGAGTGAATTCACAACAATTTCCTCTCTTTTCTAGTAATCCACAGTGCATTTATTCATTTGCTCAGCACATCATATTTATTAAGTAAGTACTCTATGACATATGATGTTCCAGATGCAGAAAATATACAGATGAATAAATTAGATCCCTGCCAACAGAGAACTGGGTCTTGTAAAAGTTTAAATAAATCCTCTTACAATATTGCCTTTGGAAGCGAGGATTTATTTTTCACAATTGATAGAACTAAAATTTTGGGGATTTTAAATCCTAACTGGGAAAGTGCTTATCCATTGAAACCATATATAGCATGAGAATCTTGAAAATAGGTTCAGAACAAATTTTCTTCCTCAAAACAAGACTGTGGGCATTTCTTCCTTTGGAAGGCAGAGAATAGTTTAAAACTTGAATATTGGGTTCTGAACTTTAATTAATTATACAAATCAAAATATCTCTGTCTCAATATTGTTCTTTTAAATTTTTTTTGGTATTTTTTATTCCAAAACATCAGCAAAATTTAATAGTGGTCTCAGTTGACACTAAAAATTTGAACTTTCACATACTAGAAATACAGTTTGATCTGTGGGTTGAAAGAAACATGTTTATATTAATCTAAGATGCTTAGAGCTAATTTTAATTTTAAACACATGCACAATATAACAATACATTACTCTTGATACTAATAGCTTCCATATTTGTGCCATATGTCAAATACTATTTTCAGCATGCCTTACCCACTGAACAATCACAGAAACCCCGAAAAACATCACAGTTTTACATATTCAGGTAGCACTGAAGAAAATTGATCCAATAACGGTCATTTTTCAGCACAAAAATCAGTTCATTCTATACTGTTTCATATAATGATAGCTGCATTTCTGATACTGATTTACTATGTTCAAAGTAATAGGAAATTTTATGATCCAGATGGATAAATATTTCTTGGATATATGTGGAATGTTTTTCCCTTTGTAATGAATAAAGTAGCTGTTTTAGAGCCCATAGTGTTGCTAGCAATGAAGTATGTAAACAGAGAAAACAAATATTAGAAAGACCAGTATCTGTGGTGTTTTTTTCCAGTAAGTTGCATAAGAAGATGAAGCAATTGACTGAAATATGAATAACATTCTAATACATGTTCTTCAACCATGAGACGATTGAAATCCACGTATTTCTGTTGATCAACAAGTCCCACCTACTTCTATTAGCTTTGGCTTCCATACATAGTGGAAGGAAAACTGGAACGCTGTAGACTCGTGAAAATGAAGGCAACTAGGTTCCTACCAAGTTCATAGACGTCAGTAGTGAGAGAAGCAACTGACACCACTGAGGTTGTGAGAGGCAAGACTTGGAGAAGGCTGCCGAATTGAAGCCCATGCAGGATAGTCTAAAGACATGGGAGAGGCCAGGAATATAGCTCAGTGGTATAAGCGCCTGCCAGGCAAGCACAAGGTCCTGAGCTCAATTTCCATTATCAATCAATCAATCAATCAATCAATAATAAAGACCTGGGAGATTTGTTATTGCAGAAAACAGACATATGGCACTTTGATGACACTAAACTCATCCATTAATAAATACGTATTCTTCCGAATATGATTAACACCATTATATAAACTATGTTTAGTGTCCCTATTCCTGAGGTATTTGGAGAATTCTGGAATTCTAGCAACAAACGTCTCTGTTTTCAGTATGGTACTGTAATATTTTTGACTCACATTATCAGAATGAACTGAAAACATTAAATTGAACAATATCAGTTCATTTTCATAAAGTTTGAGATTAGAGTTTGGAAACAATTTAACAGTCACACATATTTATATCTTGAAATAGAAGCTGTCACAAAAAATTAGCATTTCACATACCTTTTCCTGTATGTTCTTAGTCATATATTTAGCATGCTGAACAGCACTATTAGTGGAGAAACTTAGATTTGTAATAGCTTATTTTTGTTCAAGAAATCATTTCCACTATGCGTGACAGGCATTCTTTTGCAAACTTGCCATCTGTATGTTTTGATGTCTGACATTTTTTTTCACTTAACTGCATTTCACAGTGGCATACTTATTTTGGTTCCATTGGGAAAAAAAAAGTTGAAATTCCATTCCCTTTTTTCAGCTCATTAAGTTTTTCATCATGCATCATTTCTGTAAACTGGTCACATTTCTTACAATGGTTTGTTTGGGAGGATGTCTTAAGTTACATTCTTTCAACACATATATGCTTCATTTGCATAGGAAATATTTGTGCCAGGCTCCTTCTAGCTTAATATTTTACTATTATCAATATGAACTTTATATTTTATGGTATATGATGATTGTTCCAGGTCTATATTCTTTTTCCAGGTCTGTTATAATAATTTTCTATAAACTGAGTGGTTTACAATGACAGAAATGTATTCTCCCACAGTTCAAAGGACTAGAAATCTGAAATCTTGGTTATCTGTACTACCATACTCTCCCTGACAGCTCTAATGACAATTTCTTGCCTTTTACTAGCCTTTTGTGTTGTTGGTTTTTTTTTTTTTAGCAACTTGGTGTCCCATAATTTAAACTTGTAAACATTTCAATCTCTGTCTCAGTCCTCAAATGACCTTCATTCTTTCATTGGTACTCAAATTCCTCTCTCTTTATAAAGGTGCTGATTTTGGAGTTAGAGAACCCTCCTAACCCAGTATGATCTCACTTTAACTGACTCCATCTTCGGAAACCTTAGTTCTGAATATGGGTACATTCAAAGGCACCAGAGATTAAAATTTAATGTAACTTTTTTTCATATTTTATTTTACTGAGATGAAGCTCACATATATAAAATTAAGTACTTTAAAGAAAATAAATCAACAGTCTTTAGAACACTCAAGGTGCTGTTCATCTACAACCTCTTCCTAGTTCTGATATATTTTTGTCACTCGAAAACAAAACTTCTCACCCATTTAGCAGTTTCTCCAATCCCTCTCCACCCCAGTGTCCTGGCAATCACCAATCTGCATTATCTCTATGAATTTATCTATGTTGAATATTTCGTGTAATAGGAATCATATTACATGTAACTTTTCACCTGGCTTCTTTCAGTTAGCATTATGTTTACAAGATCCGCTTATATTATTGGGTTCATCAATACTTTCTTTCTTTTAAGGATGAGTACCACCTGTCATAAGGGTATCCTATATTTTCATTATCCATGTATCTGTTGAACACTTGAACTATTTTTCCCTCTTGACTATTTGAATAATTTTACTATGAAAATGTATGCACATTTATTTTCTGAGTTCCACTTTTCAATTAAGTATACATCTATGATGAGATTTTAAGATCATATGGTAATGATTAGATCAATTTTACATGTCTATATCTGTTAATGTAAACAACCATTTTGAAGATAACAATATGCAGTATTGCAACCACTGTCAAGTTTCTATCATCCTGTTTTGTAAACCTGTAATGTTACTGTTGTGCGTTCACTCTAGTCATTTGTTTGTCTCTTGCTTTTTGTCTTTCTTATATGTGTCTTTTTTTTCTCTTAAATAATAATTAAAAAAAGATCATATGGTAGCTCTGTATTCAACTTTCTGAGGAAATGTCAAACATTTTTACACAGAAACTGAACCATGTTATATTTTTACCAGCAATGAACTAGGATTTCAATTTTCCCATTTTCTTCCAACTCTTGTTATTTTCCATTTATTCATACTGTTATTTTAGCCATCCTGGTCAGTGCAAAGTCATAACTTATCATGATTTTGATTTACATTTTCCTGGTGAGTGACGAAACATGATTTTTTCTTCCTTTTTAATTTATTTTGTATTAGTACATGTAGGCTGTACATAATGAATACATTCACAGTGGGTTGTTGGTTTATGTGCATACTGAATGTTAAGCCTTTGCACTTCGCTCTCAATCTCCTCCCACTCCTCTCACTTCTTCCTCAGAGCCCCGTCCCAACGACGAAATGTCGACCTAATGCTGAGCTCCCTGTTTCTTGTTATCTGTCATTTACTTTGCTGTTTAATTATTCGTGCTTTGGGTTTCTCATATAAGAGAAACCATGTGATATTTAAACGTCTTTTTCTGATTTCACTGTGTATTTGACTCACACTTTGTACGAAGCATGATTTCATGTACTTATTCATCTTGTATCGATAAATGTCTGACACTTTGCCTATTTAGAAAAAATCAGTTGCTGGTCTTTTTATTGTTCACCCATGAGTGTATTTTATATTCTGGATACTAGTCCCTTACTGGATACAAAGTTTGCAAGTACTTTCTCTCATTAGTCAAATTATATTTTCACTTTCTTGATAATGATGTTTGATGCTCGATATGTTTTTTCATTTTGATGAAACCAATTTATTTATTTCTTCTAGCGTTGCTAGTGCTTTTTGTTATACCTAAAAAATTCATTGCCAAATCCAAAGACATGAATATTTTTCCTGATGTTTTCTTCTAAGAGCACATATATTTAGAGGGACAGAATTTAATGTGCTGTATGAAACCAACATGATGTTTACATTGATCCAGTCAGAAGGAGGAAAATTTAAGAGAGGATATATAGTTCATCTGTGCCATGAAGTTCATAATCTAGAATGAAACACATAATTTCTGTTCGCATTCCGTTGGTCAGTACTTAATATTAGTTTATAGTTATATCTAGGTATAAGAAAGAGAACGATAAAGTTATAAATTAACTTTATGCTCATAAACTCAACTAAAAACTATTCCTATGTAAGAGAATAAGGATTCATGGAAAACAAGTTAATTTTGTCTCACTGAAGTAAATATGTGGGGGTAAATTTTCTGAATTTGACATCTTGCAGACATTGCTTTTTTATAAGACAAACTTTCTGATGAGAACTTGAAGATCATTCTGATCTTCCCTCTCTTATATTTTCTACCTGAATAACTAAATAATTATATTTGAACCATGAAATTCAATAATACAATCATCAGAATATGTCAATGTTGATCATTTTGTATCCAATTTTTAAAGTACAGTGTGACATTTTGATCTGCAGACTCTGAATTTTTTAATAATACATTTGATTGCATTATCATAGCCATTCACTGGCAATTACACGTAGGGAATGACAGCGATGCTTGGGTTTTATTTGTGACTGCTCAATCACTCACTATTTTACATAATCAAATAGTATTATTAAGATAATAAATGAGCTTTTCAATTACATGTGATTATTAATTCGATCAATTAATTAAAATCTTGTTTAACTCTTCAGTTGTTTTCTTGTTTTTGCACTGGTCCTTTACATTTGAATTATTGTTATAATGTTTTATCATCTCACTTTGAATCATTGTTTTATTAAGTTACATTTTATTTCACCAGTGTAGCATTAATCATTTTCTGGATAGATTATTCTTTTCATTTGCTTTGGAGTGAAACGTGCATCTGTTTTGCTCAGTGCTTTAATTCTTCCTCTACCTCACCCAAAGAATTTTGCGTACTTAGCTTAAAACATTGTTTTAAAAATCTTTATTATGTTCAAAGTGTACATCTCTAACCAGTCTGTTTCTGTTCACATGTTTTGGATAGATTCTTCTGGGCTACATCTCATGTTGCTGGGGCCTTGTTTTCCTTCCCGGGAAGCCACAATTTGAAAATCGAGTTTTTTCTAGACTATAGAGGTAAGTGTGAGGGAAAACAAATGAACCAACAAACACCAAAAATGTCACCAATTTCTATGAGCAGAACTGCTTTCCAGACTTAGGCTTTATCTTGCCTCTTATTACATGCCCTGCAAGATTTCCAGTCCCTTTTCAATGCGGTGTGCGTTAGCAATTCAGATTGCTTACCCTATTCACAATGGAGCAGCAGTTGTAGAATATTTCAGTAAGTCAATCAGGCTTATTTTCCCTTTTTGCATTTCCTCTCAAGGAAACCTGTCTACCTCCTCAAGTGCAAGCGTAGAAGCTTAGACAGAAGGGAGCCTTAATTTAGTTGAGGGCTCATTGCATTGGGAGAAAGCACTAAACCATTCCCCACATCTCTGACTGACCCTCTTATTCCTTACTCAGTTTTTTCTCAGTTTTCTGGTGGAATGCATTTCTCTTTACTGCTAACAGTAATTAATTCTGAGCATTTATAATTCTTCATACTTCTATCTTCCACTTTCCTCCCATTTGGAAATTGAAAATCATAGCAAATTCCAGCAGTTATTTTTGGACTTTAGCACAGGAGATGCAGATTGGGCTTTTCAAGTAAGGGTCCTCTCTGTACCTTTGACTTTCCTTTATCATGCTCTAAATAAGAGGCAGGTCATGGGCTTTGTCAGGGTTATATTTACTATCTCTTCCTGAAATGTGCCCAAGTAGCATAGCATGGAGCTTTGAGTTTCACCAAGCTGAGTAATGAAAATCTTGAAAGCTTTTTGTATTTTGTTTTTGTTGGTGCCCATCTTTTCCTCTTACAAGTTAACCCCTAATTATATGGTCATGTGGTAAATGGAACCCCCAGGTGAATCAAATTAAGTTTCTACCAACAAGGAGATCTGATGAGCAAGTTGAGGGTAGATGCCTCACACGATCTAAATCTTGCCACTGTAGAAAGTGATCTCTATAGCTACGCATTAGCACGAGTGTTTCCATAACCATATTTTCTGCTTCTTTTAAAAGTGGAGAATTTGTGAAATAGTGAAGAAGATAATTTTTTCACTTATCAGATAAGAAAGATTAAAGTAAGACTGAAAAAAAAAACAGAATGTACACTGCTGGCTAAAATATGAAGAGAAAAAGGTAGAGCTGTTGGGAATGTAAATTAGTGCCAAACATTTTGAAGGCAAACTTATCTAAATGGATCCAAAAATCCTTTCACTATCTGCATGCCATTTGAATTAAGCACATATCTCACAGATCTTTACCTTTAAATGGACAAGTGAATATGTGTGTCAAACAATGTATGTGGATGGTCACTATACTATTCTATTTGAAGCTAAATAACTTAATACTAATCTCAGCAGGTTAAAGACATTTTGATACATATGTGATTGAAAATACAATGAATGTTTAAATTTTAAAGTATTTCAGTAAAAGACTCATTGCCACTAAACACCTTCAAAATATTCCCCTTTGCATCCAACACATGTATCTCATTGTTTTTGTACCTTTCCCAAGCAGTTCTAAAAATCCTATTTCATTGGTATCTTTAGTCGTAGTGTCCCAACTGACTTGATATCTTGAATTGATTTTAAACGTTTACCTTTCATGGTTATTTTCACTTCTCCCAAGAGCCAGAAGTAACAAGGCACCAGACAGAGTAAATAACGTGATTGAGGACACAACTAGTATTTTTATGAACCTGGCTTTCTGTTGGATGGCACTCAGCAGCAGCATTTTCTGTATTTTTGAGGACTAATTATCAAGACACAGAAGAGGACTTACAGAAATGGTTCAACAAGTGACTAGAAGAATGAGATAAGTGAGTCCAAAGTGAGGGGGAATATTTTGAGGGGATTAACGGTAATGAGTTTTTACTGTAATAACTTCTAAAAATGTAATCATTCACTTCGTATGCTGATGTCCTCTTGCTTCTGCAAAGTAGTAATTGTATGCAACACCAAACAAAATGAGATAAACATGAAATTTATTTGTCATTTATTGAGCGCTGTGTATCTGATTTATGTAATCATTTCAGTTAATAATTTGATGAGCATTTTGAGTAGCTAATATCGTCACTTCTGTTTTATAAATGATAGACAATTTATGTGAACAGGAAAAAAAAGAGTTTGAGGAAAGGAAAGTCTATTTTAAATTCTGCTTCTTAAGTCAAATGCCCTCACTGAAGAATAATTGACCTACAATCTTGTAAAACACATATATTAAAGTTGTGTGATTTGGAGAGCTTTTAAAAATTTTTCTTCTATTAGTGTATGATTGCAGTACATGAAGTTTACATTCATCTTAGAGAGTGGGTCCATATACTTAACATATCTTGATTTGTTTTATTTCGCTTCCCATCTCCACCCATCCCTCTCCCTCCCTCCTTCTCTATATCCCCTTTCCATACTTTATTATTATTATTATTATTATAGCTATTATTTTCAGTTCACTTCATGACATGCAATGATTACATTCATTGTGGGTATTGGTATATGTACATGACACCTCTTAACCTTTTTACATCTCCCTCCCCTTCCCCTGTCTCTCACCCTTGGTGTCTTGGACCCTTTCCCTTGTCAAAAGGTCTGTCTCCCTGATTGCTTTTGTTAGTCTTTTATCTTGCTTTTTAATTGTACTTTGCATTACTCAAATGAGAGAAGCCATATGGTACTTAAGTGTGTATGTCTGACTTATTTCCCCCAACATTGTTTTCAAAGTGTATCTATTTTTCTAAAACCATCTCGAATTTACCTTTCTTTCTGGCCATGTAGCATTCCTTTATGTGTAGATACTACATTTTCTCTATCCATCGTTCTGTTGAAGGACAAATAGGCCACTTCCAGAATTTAGTTATAATGAATTGTGCTGCTATAAACATTGATATCCATGTGTTTCTGTAATACGATGTTGTTAATCATTTTGGAAAGATACCTAGCAAGGGGAAGAGTTAGGCCAAATAGAATTTCTAGTTTTAGTTTTTAAAGTACTATACATATTGACTTCCATAATAGTTGTACTAGTTTACATTCCCACCAACAATGTAGAAGTCTGTCTTTTTCACCACAGTCACACCCGCATTTGGTAGAATTTGTTTTTTTGATGATTGTCATTTTTTCTGATGTAAGATGAAATGTTTGAATTTGAATTTGAATTTCTGTAGTAGCCAGAGATATTGGTCATTTTTTCATATATTTATTGGCCATCCATACTTTTTTTTTTTTGGAAAAGTGTCTATTTGTTTCACTTGCTAATCTTTTGGCAGCCTTTTATTTTGGGTGGCTTAAATTTTTGAGTTCTAGATAATAGCTTTCTCTCTGAGGACTAGCGGTAAATTTTTTTCCATTCTGTAGATTGTCTCTTCACTCTGTTGATTGTTTCCTCTGCTATGCAGAAGCTTTTTAAATTGACATAATCCTGTTCATTAATTCTTACCTGTGCGACTGGAGTTCTATTCAGAAAGTCCCTGCCTGTATCTATGACCTCTGCTTTGTTTTCCAGCAAGTTAAGTGGTTTTGTTTTTAATATTTAGAATTTTGTTCCATTTTGTTTGTAGTTTAGTACATGGTGAGTGATGAGGGCCCAGGTTCAATCTACTGAATATGGATAGCCAATTTACCTAGCACCATTTGTTAAACAGACTATCCTTCCTGCAGTATACGTTTTTGGTTCCTTTCTCAAAGATCAAATACCTAAATGTGACTGAGGTTGTTTTTGCATCCTCTATACTAATCCATTAACTCATGGTCTATAAGTTTTCACATATGTACCAACATACAAAACTGTCAGCAGAATCTACAAAGACATTTATCCATCACCTAGAAAAGTTTCCTTCTGTTTTATTAACCTCCTTTCCTGGCCTTTCTCTCTTTCACATTCCCAAAAGCGACTGACATACTTTTTCTTACTGTATGTTTGGACTCTCTGGAATTCTACATGAGGGTTTTCATAGAGCATCTATGCATTCTGAGTGACTGCTTTCACTCTGTATAATGATTTTCCCATTAAATCATGTTACATGTATTATCACATTTCTTTTCATTGTTAAGTAATATTTCATGGAACAGACATAATCTTATTTGCAAATCTGATTATGCATATTTTTTCTTATCACATTTGGCATATTATAAATGAAGCTGCCATGAATATTCCTGTTTGTCTTTGGATACAAATTTGTATTTGAGCCGGGCATGGTGGCGCACACCTTTAATCTCAGCACTTGGGAGGCTGAGGTAGGTAGAGCGTTGTGAGTTTGAGGCTGGCTTGGGCTACAATGTGAGCAAGGCCAGCCTAAACTACATAGTGCGACCCTGCCTCCAAAAACACAGGGTTGGGATTTTGGCTCAGTGACTTAAGCACCTGCCTGCCAGGTGCAAGGTTGTGAGTTTGATCCCTGGTACCGCAAACAAGTTTGTATTTGACGTGGATAACTATCTGTTCTGGCGAGTGTATATTTAAATTTTTAGCCAAATGAACTTTCAACTACTATTTTCTAAAACAGTTGTATATTTGACATTTTATTATTTATTTATTTATTCGTTTGTGTGGTACCCCAAATCAAACTCACGACCTTGTACTTGCCAGGCAGGCACTTTGCCACTGCACTATATTTCCAGTTTAACATTTTTATGAGTAGTGTATGAGAGTGCATTTTGTTATCGTTCCTCTCCAACATTTGTTAGCGTCAACCATTTTAATATCAGCCCTCCCAATAGTGAGCTGAATGTCTCATTGTGGTTTTATTTCCTATTTTTAATTAAAACTGTTTTTAGCATATTTCCATCATGAGCTTATTTATCACCCATAGGTGATTTCTGTTTGCATGTCTATTGAAATCCTTTACCCATTTAGAAAGTTTTCCTTCTTACTGAGTTTTGAGTGTTCTTTGTGTATTCTGGATGAAAGTGTTCATCTATCAGAGATGTAATTTACAAATGTTTTGCCCAGTCTGTATATTACTTTCATTTTCTCAGCGTGTTAAGAAACAGAACTTTTTTTTAAGCAAAGCCCACTTGTTATTTTATCATTTTATGTATTGTATAAAATCCAAGAAATATTTAAGCCATATATATTTTCTTCTTGATGTTTGATAACATTAGTTCTAATATTTAACCCTATGTTCCCTTTCAGGCTATTTTTTTTTTTTGTAGGCTACATGTTGCAGGTCGAAGTTTTTTTTTATAACAAGGATATTAAGGATATTGCACATTTTGATACTTCTAACAGCAATCATTAAAAGGGCATTGGCTAAAACATATTCATCCTGTCTTGACTTGTCTTTTTTTTTTTTTTTTTTTTTTTTTTTTTTTTTTTTTTTTTTTTTTTTTTTTTTTTTTTTTTTTTTTTTTTTTTTTTGCACCAGGGATTGAACTCATAACTTTGCACCTGCTAGATAGGCGCTTAAGCCATTGAGCCAAACTCCTGGCCCTTGACTTGCCTTTGATCATTTATTACAA
Source organism: Dasyprocta punctata (assembly GCA_004363535.1). Classification (NCBI taxonomy): domain Eukaryota; kingdom Metazoa; phylum Chordata; class Mammalia; order Rodentia; family Dasyproctidae; genus Dasyprocta; species Dasyprocta punctata. The sequence goes on along the minus strand of RJWM01004315.1, from coordinate 72,235 downwards.
CTCAGCTGATGTGTCTGTGAAGGAGAAGTCTAATTCTGGAATCAATATTCTGTTGCACTCATGTATTTGTCTGTATTTGCACCGATATCCCACTGTGTTGAACACTGCACTTTTATACCTAACTATGAAACCAGATTGTGGAGCCTTTCCACTTCATTCATCGTTTTCAAAGAGTTTACGGCTATTTGAGGTTATTTATGTTTACATATGAATTACAGAATCACCTTATTAAGCTCTACAATAAATTGTGCTATGTATGCATGTAATCACATTGAAATTATAGATTCATTTGGGGAGAATTGACATGCTAACAATGTAGAATTATTCCATCCGTGCATACGCTTATCTTTTTCATTAACTCTCAGCAATTTAGTATAGTTATATGTATAAGATTTCACATCTCAGAGTTTTCAATAATTATTTTCATAATTTTATGGTAAGGTAAGTGATACTGTATCTTTAAATTCTGTTTCTAATTATTTTTATTAGGTATAGAAATGTAACTTGCTTTTGAATATTCATACTATAAATTTAGTGGTCTCATTTATTAATTCCAGTAGCATTTTTGGTGATTCTGTTGGGTTTAATCATAGATGATCTGTCACTTTTGAATAAAACAGCTATATTTCTTTTCCAAATGAACACCAGTTTTTCTTTTTCTTACCTTTTATATACTGGATAGATTTGCCAGGAAACGTTGAGTAGAAGCAGAGAGAGTAGAAATCTTATCACTAAACTTGGGAAAGAATTCAATCATCTATCACTTATATATAATGTTAGAGACAGATGTGGCACAAAAACTATCAGGATGAAGAAATTACTTTCTATTCATAATGTGCTGAGTATATTTATTTCAAAAGCTTATCAAAAGTTTCAAAAAGTATTACTTGATGCTGTTTGAATGTTTAACCAAGTCTCCATCTTTGGGAAAATCCCTACAGAGTCTTGGTGCATCCTCCATTTCATGTGTTGATTCGTTTTCTGTGGCGTATTCTAAATGACTTCAAATGTTAAGTCTTCAGAAACAAGAATTTGTAATTTGTTACCATAGTGTCTATTGTGCCTCTTATGTCATCTAACAGTTTGCTCTCTTAGATAGCATAGTTTAGATTCCTTAAGTTTCTGTGTGGCCCTTTTATATCTTGCTTGTCAGTAGTCAGCATTTGAGCATGTGTAATACAGCTACAGAAACTTTCAATATCTTTGGCTGTTAATTCAAATATTGTGTCAGTTCTAAAATGGCTTCCATCTCTTAAATAGTTTACACGTGATTTTTTCTTGTTTTCACAAGATTGAACATCTTTTCAGATGGTTAACATCTACTTTATCTTTCTTGTGAATTTTCTGTTTAATTAATATATCAATACATTATACAGAACTAAGCAAATCATGAAGTAATTGCTCCATAATAATTGCAGGGAAGACTCATTAAGGCAAAAGGTCATGCCCTGTGGTATAATGTATGTTGGGTGACAATGGAACATCCCCTTTAAAAAGGCAGACACAGAAACTGCCCCTAGCACATCTACTTTATAGTAGTGTTTGTTCCATGTCACCCAATACTGTAATCTAATAAAAGCTTTCAGAACAATCACAAATATCTCAAGTTGAGATTATCCTATTCCTGAGTTAATTGTTCAGGACTCCGCTATTTATTTACTCATTTATTCCCATTTATCCCTACTCTTCAGTGCCATTTCATTGTGATAAGTTTTATGCATGTGCTTTATTTGAGTGTTAATAAAATTTGCATTGTAGTTGGTGAGTATGCATCTCAAATTTTTCTATCTAGCATTATGTATTATTGTTTTTTATTTTTTCACTCTACTGTTTTTAAGACCTAGACATGCTGTTCAGTGTATGTATAGTCTACTGTTTCTTTCTGTTGTAACTACATTTCGCTCTGTAAACTTCAAATGACATTTGGCTCTTTAACATGATATAAAATATTTTACTTGGATAATTAAATGTATCTTAAATTCTTTTGTAATTGAAGTTCGACTTTGTATTTTGATAATGCCAACGAAGTAATTAAACATTTCTTATAATGATAATGGGTTAAAGTAGTATAATTATTCATATATGGCTTTTTTATATTTGATTTAATTAGATTGGATGAGATTTATCTTTTGAATCATTATTATGTTCCAACTAACATTTCATAAAAAAAAATAGCAATTGAGCTTGAGGCAGTTACTGGACTTGATTAATCAGAGAGGATATCTGGCGATTCTTTCAGTTTTGTGATAGAATAATAGCTGAAATGATTAGTTTCTCTTCATATCTATGTGGCCTCAGGCAAAGTTTTGTCCTTGGCTGGAGGACAAAGCTAACACATTTACCTTTCTGGATTAGACAGAGAAAACTTGAGGCTTTACTGGACTGACCGCACTTCTCTCTGTAAATGGTTTGAATGCAGACCCCACCTCAGTGCAGTAACGACTGGTGCCAGGTCTGTTCTCCAACGGAGGAGCAAGAAGCCCGGGCCAGTCCTGTCAGATGTGTCCTTCTTCGTTTCATGTGGGGATGTCTGTGGACACTTATGTGAGACAGAGAAATGGAAGGCTCAGCTTTCATCTAAAGTGGGAGCCAAATTTCTTTTTGGAACATTAGTGGTGATTAATTCACAGATGGTAATGGTTTTTAAAGTTTCTTCTGGTTTGGGGGTCATTGAACTCCAGAAAATAATTGCACATACCCAGGGGCACACGCGGTTCGCTCACAGAGTCAGGTGAAGAAAGGCACGTGCTGGCTGTGTGAAGGGAGAGCCTCATCTCTGCAGTGCTTTGAACTAGAAAGAATCGTTTTGTTGTGGCGAGGCATCATGATCACATGTTTACGGAGTTCTGCAATCAGTCTTTCTTTCACAGATATAATTACTTCCTGGTTCGTGTGTTCCATGTGTTTATATTTCCAAACACAGGATTTTGTAAAGTGAGGCACTTTTTCACTTGGTCAAAAGGAAAAACAAAACAGCAAAACAGATACATTATTCAACAGAGTCTATTTGTTCAGAGCGTTCCCTGCTTTGGGTAATATTTGCTACATTTGTGTAACACGCACACACACACATGCAGGGAAGCAAATCTAACTATTGACAGTGAAAATATTTAAATACTTATGCTCACAAATTTTAGCCTTTGGCTTCTGGGAAACAATGAATTAGAGTTCATTTTGAAAGTGACATATGCAAATAATCTAGTATAAATAAAAATAAAACCACTGGCACCCCAGGTAATCCACATGACTATTAGATAAACACGTGACTCTAGCTTCTCCAAGCCCTTCACTCAGAATTTCTTGAGAAATTGTAGTTGGCATCAAACTATAAGTTTCTGGTTCCCCAAAGTTGACATAGTAGCCTTTTAGACTTTTGTATATATATGCCAGTAAGTTCATCAGACGATTGACTGAATTAGGGACAGAAGCAAATTTAAGAATTATCTAATTCAACAACTTCATTTACCAAATAAGAAAACTGAAGCCTCAGAAAGGAATGGAATTTACCGAGTCACACAAAGAATCAAAGGCGCAATCAGATCTGCCGAGGAAATAGGTGTGAAGGGATGAATCCTCAGAGAAATCGCTTAGTTTTATCAGACAATGTGTACATACCCAAGATGTTTAATTGTCCCACTCACTTGTGTGAAACTGCAGGCAAATTTTTGTTAAATAAAAATATTTGTTGACTACATATAGCACTTTGTGAAGGGGACTCAATTTTAATCAGTTGATTGCATCTCATGAACTCCAATTTGGTGTGGAAATTTTAGGAATAGGTATATTGTAAAATCCAGGAAATAGCTTAACCACCATCAATCAGATTACATTATTTATGCAAGGAAGGAAACTCAAATCTTTATAAAATAACCCACATTACACTCCTTGAGGATATATTTACTGTAAAGGTGTGTGTAATGAGGGAGAGAAAGAGAAGAAAATGCAGGGAAAGAAATATTAGTTTTGTTAGGTACTAAATTTTAGAGAAAGTTAAATTCTAAAACCTATGCATCCTGAGCAGTTTAAGCTACTCCAACCAATTTAATCCTTAGGTAGAACAAACACACATCACTTCCATTAAAAGCAAATTGAAGCCGGGCGTGGTGGCGCACGCCTTTAATCTCAGCACTCGGGAGGCTGAGGTAGGCGGAGCGTTGTGAGTTCAAGGCCGGCTTGGGCTACAACGTGAGCGCAAGGCTGGCCTGAGCTACATAGTGCGACCCTGCCTCAAAAAACCAGGGCTGGGAGTTTGGCTCAGTGCCTTAAGCGCCTGCCCTGGCAGGCGTGAGGTTGTGAGTTCAATCTCCAGTGCCGCAAAAAAAAAAAAAAAAAAAAAAGCAAATTGAAATCTGTTTTTCTCAATGTATAGATGAAATTACCAGTCATAGTCACTTTTTTCAAATATCTTAATTTGCAAATGTTCAGTTAGCATACTACCACTGAAGAAATTTGGGAAAGTTACAAAAACAAGCACAGTTAAGATAAATAAACACAACTAAGATAAATGCAATTAAGAAAATTCACCTAAAGTCATGTTATATTAATGATTTAAATATAAAATTTTTTAAAAATGCATACAAACACTCATAAAAGTGATTTATTTTGAGAGAAAAATCAACGCATTTGGTACAAGCATGTACTTTGTTAACCTGCTTTGTATATTTCAGTGTACCATAAGTATATTTCTATGTGTGCATTGCATTAACATTTATAGTGACCATATAGTATTCCACAATATAGACACAATGTACATTTTTACAAAATCCTCTCATTGAATGATATTAGACTGATTGCTTTTTTTTGCCTTTCATAGACAAGATTATGATGAACAGCATTATTTTACACCTATGGAAAATTATCTGGTTAAGGGACAACTTTTTTGTCTTATAAGTGTAATTTTTGGATCAAAGAGCACGAACTAAAGACTTTGGAATCATATTAGATTTTCCTTCAGGTATGTTACACAAATTCAGGTATATCAATTTATGCACCAATGAAAACTGAATGATTAGGTACATCGATTTCTCCATACCCTTGTCAATTCTAAGTATTATTGATTTTAGAAACTTTCTGAATGTCATAGAAAAAAATCTTAAGAATATTTTTATAAACTTTTTCTTCCTTGGAGAGTAATTTTTTTGCCAAATCTTTTGGCCACTGTTGATCTTATTTTGTCCTTTGCCCATATTTCTATATCAAACTTACATTTTGGATATTCATTGTATGCTTAATGTGTATCAAATACTTTGGAAAAATCTTTTATTCTCTAATTTAAAATATGCAGAAACTCGGAAGTTGGGCATTACTAGTTCACACAGTAGTATAAATGACGAACATGAGATAATAGCATTTGTTCAAGCTCAGAAAGTTAGAGTTAGGGTTAGGGTTACTGATCAGTGGTGATAAAACAGATATTTGTCCTTCATGCTCTGCTTTTTAACTAGTACAGGAATGAACTCCACAGGCACATTTGAAACTATTTTGTAGCCAGATCTCTTCTGGATTCTGTCTGGGGTGTTATGCTTAGAAAGGACTTTCTCTCTTGTGACGCAGGAAAGAGCACCATCTGTCTACCATGAAAAAGCAGGTGATAAACCAAGAGGCTGAGGAAAGTGGGGGACATTTGAAACGGCTTCCGCAGGTGCCCTCTCATTTAGGCTGGGCTCACAGCTGTCAGTTCCTGCCAGTCTTGGGCTGCAGCGTCCCACTTCCTTTTACTGATAATGAATCTTCCAGCTTCACTGGCCCTCTCCTGTGTAACTTTATTAGCATTTAAATACACTCATACTTCTCGTCTTAAAAATGAATCCCCTTGTCAACATCAGAGTTTATCTTACTCTTTTACCTTTACAGTGAAGTTTAAGTGCCTATTGGAATTTCCTTACTGTATTCACAACTCAACCCATGTCTTGTTAAATTCGCAATTTGTCTGAAAATGTTCTTGGTAGTTGTTCCAATGACCACAAAATTCAAACCCAGTCTTCGGAATTTACCTTATGCAATAGATTACTTTCATTTTTTAAAATCTTTGGGCCCTTTGGTTTGGTACCTACACATCTTTCTTGTTTTCCTCTTTTATGAGAGAATGTGTTTCAAATTTTTCTGCTGTCTCTTTTGCTTCTGAATGCTTACATAATGCTGTGTCTCAAGATTCGCTTGTACACTTTGTTCTTTTCTCAATAAACACCCCAGTCAGTCCCAGTCCTCAAATTAGCCATGTGCTCTTGAATTATAGTACTCTATTTCCAACTGACATAAACCTCTGAAATTTAGAGGAACATACATCTCTATTCAGATAATTTTGCATGAACTTTGTATTTCAGAACTGATGAGGGAATCACTTAAGACACTTGAAGTTGTTGGAATGGAACATACATCCATATGTCTATATCTATATCATCTATTCTAATGGTAGAAGGACATGAGTTTTGGAGCAGTGGGGAAGAATGTTGTGAACTGAATTGTGTACTTACTGAAATATTCATGCTGTATGCTGAAGTTTTAAACACTAAAATGATGTTTTGAAGATAGGACATTTGGGAGATTATAAGGTTGATATGACATCATAAGAATGGAGCCCTAATCCAATATGATTTTTGATCTTATAAAAAAAGATTTCCCTCTCCACTCCACTCCCCTCCCCTCCTCTTTTCTTCCCCTCTCTCCTCCTCCTTTTTTTTCCCCTTCCTCTCTCTTTCTCCCTGTCTTCTTTTACACAAGGAGGAATAAGCCATGTGAATGTATGGCAAGCAGGCAATCATCTACCAGACAGGGAGAAATCCTTACAAAAACTTGACCATGCAGGCACTCTTATCTCAGATCTGCATCTTCTAGAACTGTGAGAAAATAAATGTGCGTATTTAAGCGACCCAGTCTAATTCATTCTGTTAAGGTAGCTCGAGCAGATGAGGACATGCACACCCCAGGGACACTAGCGTTTCCCTCAAATAATGCAGCAATCTCAAGTGATGCCCATTATTTGAAGCTTTGATGTTGCAAGCTCTGTATTATCTTCTATATAAACAGGATCCTCCTCTCCCGAGCCCCGATTCCATCAGTGATACCACAGCTCCTCCATTACATCTGTGCTCAAGTTTTCCTAATGTCTTAGAAATTCCCCAAACTAATTTTTTCCTCCATATGATCTGGATACTTTCTGCACATATTATACATAGTGGTCAAAAGTATATCATTACATTTCTTCAGTTCCAGAAGGTGTCGCTTTTTTCTGTATCACTAAGGAAGTGAGAATATTGAGAATTAGGTAGTGATGGAACATTAATAGTATAATGCATCTCAGTTACAAACATGCTAAAATGTGAAAATTCTGCATAACAGAATGATGTGATTCAAGTAGAAAAAAAAGGGAGAGTTTACATATATCAATCAGTTGCCAGAAGAATAATTGATGATCCACTAGAATTAGGATAGATCAAAGAGGGTTTATTTGCAAAATAATTACTTTCAAACATGCAGATAGGTCATACAGTGCTTCAGTCTATTTGAACTGATATAAAAATATCTTAGACTGGGTAATTTATAAGTAACAGGAAGTTATTACTCAGTTCTGGAGTCTGGAAAGTGCAAAAGCCAACTCTCCCACAGATTCAATATCCAATAAGGGCTCATTCTCTGCTCCTTGTATGCCATTTGGGGGCTGCATTGTCTCATGATGGAAGAGGCAATTCAGCTCATTGCAACCTTTTTTATATCAGGACCTTATTTCCATTCATCACTGCCCAAGATGCTCTACCTCTTTATAACACCACAATCGGGCTTAGTGTTCCACATGACATTTGGAGAGTCACTCTCAGGGTGCAGCATAGGTTCACCACAGAATACTGTCAAAACCTGTTTCCAGCAGCAGCAGAAAGCACTAATCAGGATCTGAAAGGAGAATGAATCATGAAACACAGATTGTGCCAAGCATCTTTGCAAAAAGGGAACAGAAAGACAATAGCCCCATATGTAACTGTCCATTCATCTAATCTCTTTTGCTGTAAATTTTTTTTTCATTTTCAACATTCACTAAGTTTTTGATCACACCTCATGTGTAGAGTATATGCATAACCTAACTTGTACACTACCACTTGTGTGTACAACAAGAAGTCAAACATGTTCGCATGTGTACTTATTTGTGCTTTTATCCTTGAGGAAATAAAACTGCTGTCAATGGTCTTGGGGGATATGTGATCTACCAGGCTAGGGTTGGGAAATTATAATTTTTTCATCTTAACCATCTGGGCAGGTTGAGGTTTTTATACTAAACATCTATTACTTCCAAAGTAAAATAATAACTAATGGAAAGTATTCCTGTACTTACAGTTCACTCTAGCCACTGCCATCACCTAGTCTAGAAATTTAAGTGGTGCCTACCGCAGTTTATAACCGTCTCTCACCTTGTGCGTGTGTTCTACACTTCTTCCTCCAGGCTTGGGTGTGACTGCCAGAATTGTGTTTACTCATTTACTTCCTAATTCAAAAGTTGTCACTGAATAGCTACATCTGTGGCAAGTATTATTTTAAAAGCAGACTATTTTCCAGTGAATAAGAGCAAAGTCACTCCTGCCTCAAAGAGTCCAGTTGGAAAGATTTTTGCCATTTTTTTTTATTTTAGAAAAATCATGAACATCCAAGCTCTACCCTGTGATTATCAAGTTAAAACCTGAAGGATAGGTAGATGTTACTCAAGGAAGGTGAGGACAGAATCTTCTTCCAAACAGAGGAAATAGCATATGTAATGTTGTGTGGTATAAGTCAACCTGGCATGTATTCTTTTAATGAAAGAAAGCTTGAGCAGTTTCAGCATCGACTTGACATGGAGCTTGCTGAGAGATTTGCAGATGATGTGGCAAGATGCCAGCTCAGGAAGGCTTTTTATACTCAATTCCAAGGATTTTTCTGTTTACGTCAAAATCAATGAGAATCCTTTGAAATGTTTTTCTGGAACCTGATTTTCATTAGATTCATGGTTCAGCACAGGTTCCCCAGTTCTTTCAAGATAACATTTATGTTGAGCGCTTTGTTTGTCTATAAACTGGCTTTATTGACATGTAACAATAGAGGGTTCACTGGTCTCCCATATGTTGTTATCTACACTGTACGCTAGACACTATCCTAGGCACTTAACATATATCAGGGAGAAATTAACAGTCTCTGTCATGTTTATATTCTAACCACCCCTGAATCAGTGTTATATACATACCAGTTCATAAGTGCATCGTAAAAGTTGCTATGATTTTCCTATAATTTGAGAATGTGAAAGCCAAACATAATTTCCTAACCGCACTATGTGGGACTTTTGTTGTGAATAACTAAACTCTCTTTTGCCTGGCTAAGAAAAGGGGTGCGGGGATTTTGAAAGATCTTGTACGTCTTCTCCACATGCATGTCTCTTTGACTCCTCCCCCTTGCTGTGGACTAGCTCATTCCTTTATGCACAGATGTTGCGTTTTACAATTCTGGGGTTTTTAAAAGTTTTTTTGAGAGGTCAACCATATCGAGAACAGAATTTGATAGCTTTTCTTTAAATTCATGTAGGACAGGTTCCCGTTTTTGGTTTAGATGTGCAAGGCAAAAGTATGACAAAGGAAGGTGAGAGTGGTATTGGGGAAATACGTTTATCATCTCTGTCACCTTGTCTACTGGAGAAGTTGGGGTGCAGGAGAAGGGAAATTTTCAGGTAACAAGAACTCTGAGGTAGGATTCAACAGAAAATCTTGTGACTACTGAACTACTATAAACATTTTGTTAGATGGTGGAAAACTGGAGTTTACAGAAGAGCAAGAATTCCCTAGTGTGATAGGTACAGTGGGCTTAAATTGTCTCTTCTTTGCCTTCCTGCATTTATTTAATCGTCTTATTCTCTTCTCATGAATTCCTCTGGTACTCGTCGGTAGAGTTTTGCAGGTCAATCCTTTCAATATTGTGGAATCTCTTTCCCTTTCATACAAGTCCTCAAATTGGTATCACACCGGTTAGCAGTGTCAGAATCATGTTACACAGGTGTTTTTTCTAGATCTTACTGGATTGTTCTTTTAGGTTACATACATAAGCATGATATTCCCCTTCTTTTCATAAAATCTTACAACATGTCACAATCTCCAAGAGTAGGGACAGAGATATAGCTCAGCGGCACAGCACCTGCCTGACAAGTGCGAGATCCTGAGTTCAATTCCCGGTACAAAAAAAAAAAAAAATCTCCAAGAGTAACTTGACTTAAATAGTGCTTATTGGCTGCATTATATGTTAACTACTTCCCAGTTACACCTACAGAGATATCATAATTTAACTAGCAAAACATCTGCGAACAGTATTACAAGACACTCGCTTTCAATGAATTTGTGAGGACTTACACAAAGTTTGAGTCAGTTATTTTGGGCTACTGTTCGTGATGATCATATGATCACAGGAAAATCACTTAACCCTTTCTCCTGTCACTCTGCCATCACCTATTTAAAACAGTATTTTGAGAGGCTGAGAAAATGCATTCTTTTATTTCTTTTATTCAGCAAACTTATAAATATCAATTCTGCAGCATAGATGGTGCGATGAGCAAAACCAAGCAAAATTCCCTGACTTCATGTGCTTTGTACATAACCATGTTTATAACACAGTCTCAACAATAACAACAGCAACAATAGCAACAGCAATGACAAAAGGCATTCCCTTCTAGAAAGATCGGCTGTACCTATATAGTACTCATCCTTAATGTTCCTTTTTCCTCTTTCATTGATATATGATTGTGATACATCATAGTCACATCCATGTTGGGAATTGGTACATATGTGTAACACAAATGATCATTTTCCGTTGTCTTCCCTAACCCCCCTTCCCCTGAGCGCTTCCCCATCTCTGAATAATCTTCTGCCCTGCTTCCTACCATCTCTTGTCTATTTCACTCTTCAACTTATTTTTGGGGAGTCTCCTCTACAAGGGAAAGATCCACAATATTCTTTAAGAATACAATTTTTGTAAAGTTGACTATCTTTTCTTTTTTGTATTGATCAACTTTTCTTTGTGCTTCTTGTATGTATTAACTCAAACTACATTCAGATAATGCCTTCTATGTTTCATATACCCACGCATGTTGTTACATTTATGTTGTTACAATTAAGTTTGATTTTGCAAGCTATATATCTTTGTTAAATAAAATTGAAGAGTGCAAAGGAAACCAAATAAGAAAATATAAATATGTCTATTAACTCACTACAACAACATGATCTTCTATAAAGAAATGCTAACTATTCTTGGCATTTGATGTATTTTCTCTTCACCTTTTAAACTGCATCTCCTTTTGACTCCATATTACCAGTTCCCTCTCCCTACTTCACTACTGCCTACAAAGATCATCAACATTTCTTACATATTCAGATGTTGCTAATGAGTGTGTGACCCACCTCACATCTGCACAAACATGCTCTTTAACTAAATTGACCTGTCTCTGACTTCTTGATAATCAAACAGCTCTTTGTCTTTACATGAGATTTACTATTTGAGATTGGAACAGAAATTGATAATTTGATTAACATGAATATCCACACATGGAATGAAACTCAGATCTTTTTCTTTATAATGGGGAGGCAGGAAATGACTGTATGACCTGTAAGCCCTGATTATTCACTAGATAGTAAGTAGTTAATGATGGGGAAATTGAGCCAAAATACTGCGTAATCTCAAATTTATAAAAAGACACACTTGGTTGTATGTATGTAAAACGTATAATCTCATCTAGTTTGAAACCAATCTCATTATGTTAGCTTTCTATACTGAGTGTAACTTATTTTGTCAGAATCTTTTAAGACTTTATCTCCAAAATTGACAAATACACACAAGTGTAGAGGAAAAAAAATTATTATTCTAATTAATGCCTTTGTACCCAATATCCAGATCCAACAATTAGCACAATTTTGTGTGGTTTTACCATCTAATTTCTCTGCTTATCTTTGATGGAGTATTTTATTTTTTATATCTGTGTAATTATATTTTTAACTAATTAAGTTTAATAGTATGCGTTAGGTGTACAAAAATGATCACATTCATTTTAGGGAATTTGTACCCATACATGATATAACTTGATTCTTTTTTTCCCATTCCCCTCCCATCCCTTCAACCCATCTTACCCTCCTTATTTACAAAAGCTTTGTTTCTGATGGAGAATGTTAAATTCAGTCCTTCTCAAAATGTTACTTAGCTATTAAATAGTTCTATATACATGTCTAACTTACGGGGACTATTAAGCATACACTTTATATCATGATAGTATGTAACAAAATTAATAATTGCATCATATCATGTAAATATCAGCACATTGTTAGATATCCTTTATTGTCTAAAATTGCTTTCCAGATGGTTTGCACTTAATCAATTTCTCCCTTAAGTATCATTTATTCTTAAATATTCTGCAAATGTCTCTTAAATACTTTGTCCTGTAGAGTGACTCACATTCTTGACTTGGTTTATATCTTCTTTGGTTGTATTTAGCCTGGAGTTTTTGTATACTGTGAATAGGAGGTGGACGTTTAATTTGACTGGATTTAAGTTAAAATGTATTCTCTGTAAGAATATTTCACATGTGATTCTTTGTACTTTATCTTGCAACAATTCATAAGATATTTTGTGTTTTGTTCTATTTTTAGTGACTTCCAGAGTGATCAATTACTTCAGGTGTGACATTCTGATCTCTCCATTATGAAGTCCCCATAAATATTTCATCTATTGATTTTAGCAAATATGATGACCATTATGTTATTTAGTTAGTGTATCTGGGATCACAAACGTGTTTTCATTAATAGGATTATGGTTCCACTTTTATTAGCTGCACTTCTTCTGTAAAAATGTCTTGGTACAACCATCTGGAATCTTGCTCTAGAAATTTTATAGACGAGGCAAGGCATATGTTTGCTTATTTATATTCAGTTATCAATTTTCATAGTCATGAATTTGTGTCTAGCAAACTCTGATAGTAGCCAATGATTTTTGGTGTTATTATGAACATAAAGATTTTTGCATGTTATACATCAATATGGTTTCATATATTTAACAAGGTATGTGGAGATTAATAGAGTGTACAGATTTTGAAGATTTATACCGAAAATTTAACACTTTTAAATTACAATGTACTTATCTATAAAATAAGGAGTAACAATAATACCAACATCACAGGGTAGGTGAGGTGATCAAATGTCATTAAAGTTTAAAAAGACATTTGACACTATTCTTGGCAGATAAAAACACCCTGTCAGTATTGGTTATTATTGTCATTCTACCCACATATGTGCTGGCTTAATAGTCTGCTCATACATGAACAAAGATCTCAGTCCTCTGATCCAAAATGAATCTTAGTTACTTCTGGAATTTTTCAAATGAGGCTATCTTCAATGTGATCACAAGTAAGTCTGCTGGTAGGAAACCTGTACTCCCTTCATAATATCCACCATGACCTTGTTTTACTGTTCTTGTCCCCACTTAATCACAATCACCAGTCAAAAAGCCATAAATGACCATTTATTTTTATTGACATATCTGTCTCAAAATCAAGGATTGTCCCAATGGATGAAATTGTGGGGGCCCCCAAGTATTCTGGAATCTGTGCTGGAGATCGGCTACAATACATTTTTAACTGTGCTTCTAAAAGAGCTTCGGGTTCAGATTTTCACAATTTATCACTCGAATCACTGCTTTCTGAGCTTATTCCTTTAATATTCTATGAGAGCTAAGGTTGTTTCACTTTTAATGTGGACTTGATTTCTTTCTTTTTTTTAACTCCCGGCCCTGGTTTTTTTTGAGGCAGGGTCACACTATGTAGCTCAGGCCGGCCTTGCGCTCGCGTTGTAGCCCAGGCTGGCCTTGAACTCACAACGTTCCTCCTACTTCAGCCTCCTGAGAGCTGGGATTAAAGGCGTGCGCCACCACGCCCGGCTCTAATGTTGAATTGATTAAAAGATACTTAAGCAGCTAAGCATTGTAGTGCATGCCTGTAATCCCAGAACTTGGGAGGCTGATGCAGGAGGATCTCTGAGAGTTTGAGGCCAGCCTGGGCTACAAAGTGAGCTCAAGGCCCACCTGAACTGCATAGAGAGACCTTGCCTCAAAGAAAAACAAAATAATAATAATACCAAGCAGATGAATAAAGCACATTTTTTGTCTTTGGGTGTATTTGCAGGTTATTGTCAAGTGAGACAACAATCTGATGGGGAAGTTCTGCCTTAAAGTGGATGATACAATCTAGTAGGCTTGCAGTGCAGATGGAATAAAAGACAATAAGGAAGATATAGCTCTGCATTTTACAAAAAACCTCCAGTCTGCTGAAGTGGGTATATCTTTTGCTCCTGCCATCACCTGTGGACTCCAGCTCTGAAGCCTAACAATGCTGACTCACATCACAGACTCTCCAGAGAGCTCCCAGGGCTTCACTGTGGGACTGCCAAAGTCCGGCCCCCATGAGGGGAGCAGCGCTCCTCCTCTCTGCCCTTCCACCATTATACTTCTGCTTTGGAGTCAACTGACTATGGATTGAATCTTCTGAAATGTAAGCCAAATAAATTTCTCTTCCTGAAATGCTGGGCATCGAGCGTTTTTCCCCAGCAAATGGAAAGCTGAATAATACATTATCTCTCTCATTAAAGAGTGTACTAACAATTTGATGTCATATTGTCTTTTTAAACTTTTTCTAAAGCAGCTCAACAAAGTTTGATTTATCCCCACACTTCTTTTTTATTATTTTAAAAGAAAAGAAAAGAAAAGAAAAAACTATGGTGCAGACCTCCAAACAAAATAATAGGAGATTAACAATGGGTAATATATTGCATATTACTATCTTCAAAGTAGTTGCGCAGATTACTAGATAAAGACATGAGAAATTGATCAAACAATGTAAGCGCAAACCATTTTTTATGAACCAACAGAGATTAGTAGCATAATTAACTATCATATATACAATGTATATATATATGATAGTTATATATACTAGATTATATACATATATAGTATCTTTTTTCTTCTTTCTTTTCTCCTTTCCCCCATCCCAACTGTGCTTTCCTTCTGAGCAGTCTGCTCCCCACTCATCCTCACAATATCTATTGTATATTTTGGATCTTATTTACTCTTTTCACACTAGAGAGACACTATGATGTTTACACATGCGACTCTGATTCATTCTGCTTTTCAGGTTGATCTCAAGTTGCATCCATTCACCTATAGAAGTCTCAAGTTCATCCTTCTTGAAAGTTGAGTAGTACTCCATTGCATAAAAATGCCACGTTTTTTATATTCATTCACGGTTGATGGGCATTTGGGTTGTTTCCAAGCTTTAGGTATTAAAAATTATTCTGCTATAAACATGGATGCACATGTATCACTGTAGTATGACGTTTTCAGTTATTCTGGGATAATAGCCAGAAGAGTTTGTATCATGTAGCTATGTTCCACTGGAGGACAGACTGTGTTTCACTGTTCCCCTTTAAGTTGTATTGAACAAGCTGGAGGAATATGTCACTCAAAATAAGAATTACAACTCTGAGAAAATCTGAAGGAAGTGTAGTTTCCCAAAGGTGCTAGATAGAATTACTGCATGGCTACAATATATCTCTTTAATATACAAAAATGGTAGATGAGAATTACTCCTGACCACTGTATGCTTTCAGCCCTAAAATGATTCATGTTGAGATGAACTGATTTTAAAGAAGTCTCCCAAATGAATTGCACTAATTGACTTCTGAGAGAAGTCTCCCCCTCACAACTCATCAACTTACTAGCTGTGTTCCAGTATCATACATGAGACTTTAGCAACATGACATTGAGAAATGCGAAGAGGATACACTCCAATTGACTCACAGGTGTTATTCCCACAATGACAAATGTAGGAAAAGCAACTTGATGTTTAAGGAAAATCAAGAGCTTTGAGGGGTAGAATCACATTTGAACATAGAGCACAAAGCTGAAAGATATAATAAAGAAAAGATAAAACCAAAATATGAAACATAGTAAGGCAAATTCTAGAGTAGAATTGAAAAGGTACCACAAAAGTCTAAATATACGTATTTGTCCCCTAAATTATTTCTGAAATACAAAATTTTGTTTAAAAAGGGAAGAGAATGAATAGTAAAACAATGAAGTGCCATTCATCTAGATTAACTAGATGAGATATTCTACAATATAGAGACATAGAAAAATTGTTTAAAAGGAGTGAAAATATAAACAGAAGACAGAACCATATGGCCTGATGTATAATAAAAAATAAAAATGAAAAAAAGAAGAAAAATCTGGTGGAGAATCCATAGGAGAAAACTATCTCCAAGCTAAAGAAAAACTTGAATTTTCAAATCAAAGGGGCACAAGAGGAACCAGGCAGAGTAAAAGAAAAACAACAGTCATCTAGTCATACACTGGTGAAAAATCTAAACTTTAATAATGCAAAGCATTATTAAAGTAATGTGTAAAGTATGTGGCATTTCAAGCTTACTGAAAATTTTAGAAAATAAAAAGCAGTATTTAAAATTTTGGAAGTCACAAAAATTGTAATAATAATTGCAGTACACTTTTTATCCCTCTTGCTTTTTCTGTAGGATTTTTTCATACCAACTGTGTCTTCTGTTGACTGATTTAAACTAATGGGTACTTGTAACATAAAAGAACCAGGTTCTAGCAATAAAATATATTACTCAGGAGATATTCCTGATTCCTAAATTTTCCACATATGAAGCTGGCACCACGATACTTTGGAAAAGAAAGACACGTGAGAGATAGGAAGTTGAATTATTTTGACTCATGAGGTTATTTTAAAGAACTTAAAGATTTCCAATGGAAATAAGCCACAGACAGGGGAGACAGAAACCCAGCTCTACACAGAGTCTTGCACAAAAACTTTCTGATGAAAACCTTAAGGAGTAAGAAATTTGGAGTGCAAACATTGTTATCCTTAATTTTTGGACATTTATATTGAGAAGATTTCATTTTTGTTCTATAATTCCTCCCTGGGAAAGTAATAATTGAGGGGGCTTCATTCAGAATGCTCAATTTTGGGGCATTATTCATGTTGTAATTATTTGAGCTAATTGCCTACTCTCTGGTGAGCTATATTCACCGATGCAGATGGGCATAATTTGAGATGGAAATTGGAATGAAGATAAAATACTCTGCCTAGGGTACTGTGCAGCCTTGAAGTTAATTTTATTAGTGTCTTATTCTAACCCACTTTAGAGTCTTCTGAGGACAAAATTTGATCTGTCTTCACAGCTCATCCCAGGAAATGTATAAAATAGTAGTTGATAACAGAGCTACAGGAGTGGGTTTCCCACAGAGGTTGGATGGAGCAGTATGGCCCTGATGTATTGCTTGTCTGATATCCCAAGGGGAATGGCCACTCTATATGCTGCATTATAAAGCTCAATGGGTTAAGACAGCGGTTTTCATCTCTAACTGCACATTAGAATTATCTTGGGAGTGCTTAAAACGCTTAGGCTTTACCTTAGACCGATTAAATCAAAATCTCTCGGTTTGGGGTCAAGTGTTATTAAAAAACTCCTGGGTATTTCCAATGTGCATCTATCTTAGTTTGAGTTCCTCAGAAAACAGACATGGTGACAGAAAGTTGCATGTAGAGTTTTTTTTTTTCTCTTTCTCTCTCTTTTTGGAAACTTCATCAGCATCAATGTCTAAGAAGTAGAAAAGGGATAAAATTTGGGCAGACTAAGTCTACCAAGTATTTATCACAAGGGAATTTTCCACAGGGAGATTTGGTTCTGGAACAGTCCTTCATATCTGTCCATAACTGAAGCAAGGACCCTGGACCATTGTATCCCTGCATGCACTCAAATCTGTGTGTAGACTGCCTTGGATTTGGTCTTGCAAAAGGAAACTCTTCCAATGAAAAGAACATCCAGGAGGGACTCAACTACAAGTTGCCAGCTGCTAACATGACACATGCAGTCAGACTGCAGAGCCCATAGTACTTTCCAGAAGAATGAAATATTAAAATTAATCCTCTAGTTCCTCTGTAAAGCCCAGAGGCCACTCCCCCAATCAGAGAAAGAAGTATTTGCCTAGTCGATGAAAACAGGCAATTCTCAATAGTCAACAGGTGCTGGTAATCAGCAGTGGAATCACAGGGGAGAAGTCACGTATCATGAGTATGCCTGCCTCTCCGTCTCTCACCTTAGGAAAGGGTGATTTGGGTAGGAGCATAATTCACTTCCTGCGTATCGTATGATGTAAGAGGTAGCTCACAGCCTGGAGCAGTTCAGTCACTACCTTTGGTGTAAGCCCTCTACCGACTACACGAAGTCATATCAGCAAATATATAGGAAACCTTACAAAATTGTCCAAATAATCCTTTAGCTGCATAAAGATGCTATATTGTGATTTTTTCCACATTTTCCTTCATGCCATGTTTCTCAAATGCTTAAAATCTAGAGAAGTGGAGAAAAGTCACTAGGCTTCTGTAAATCATTTTATCAGTTTGAGGGAATAAATAAAAATGTAGAAAAAGATTAATTTAAATATTTCTGAGTGACTAAAAGAGACTGGCAACTTAGGTTGTTAAAAAATGATGAAATAAAATAATTGAAAACTATAATGTAAAAGCTGTACTGCACACCATGCAAGATACAGCGCAACATGTATGCAAATGGAAAGAGAAAGACAAAGAGAGAAAGTGTGGAATGAGAAAGCAAATAGAGCATGCTTGGGTATGAATGTTTGTCTCTTTAGAATTCATACTTTGAAATCCCTTTAAAATATATGATATTGCAATGTTGGACCTTTAAATATATGACCTTGCAATGTCAGACTTTGGGGAATTATTTGAACATGTGTTCAGAGTCCTCAAATTGAACTTACTATCATGTAAAAGAGATATCGAGAGCTTACTAGATCAACCGACCGACCATTACGGATACAGCAACAGGGTGCCATTTGCAAATCAGGAAACAGTTCATGAATCATAAGACACCAGACACCATATCTACTGGCACATTTATCCTGAATTTCCCAGGCTGTGAGAAATAAATTTCTGTCTTTTATTAATTATCCTCTCTATAATATTTGCTTTACCAGTTTTTCACAAAATACAAAGCACTAAACATGCTCAAAAAATGAATACAAATTTATTCTTAACAAAAGAAGAAAGTTCAAATTTGTTAAAATATTGAAACCAAATACTGAGAATATTTTGATAATTGAGTTTGCGGTATGCTCTATATGAATATTTTAAATCACCATCATGAGTACAACCTTCAGTTTTGTTTGTGCTAGACAAGGTATTTGGGAACAATCTAACACAGAGCCCAGGTTTTTTTTTAAACATGATATATTTGTATTCCAAAGTTCTTATGACTTTCACCAACACAATCAGTCAGTGGGAAAAAAAAACATGGAGGAATTTTCTGCAGGGCAAATCTGAAAGTTTCGTAGTGCATTTTCATTTGTTTTTCTTACTTGTTTGGATTTAGACAAATAACTGAGTCACATGGCCTTGTTCAACTGAATGTGCATCAGGAAAACATAGTCTAAATGTGACATTGAAGAAGGGGAGGTATATTTTGATAGACAGATAGCAAGCTCTTCTATAAACATGATTTCTCATTAATTCACACATAGCATTATGGCAGAGTACTGATATTATTCCCATCTTATACTCAAAGAACTGAAGCACAAAGAAACTAGAGGATGAATCCAAACTTTTAAAGCCACTAAATGTTTAATTGACCAATTCAATCCAGTTTACAAACTTGAGCAAACATATATCACTATTATTACTATTAAAGCTATTACTATGACCAACACCTCCAGGACTACTACTGCAACTATGTGTGTGTGTGTGTGTGTGTGTGTGTGTATGTGCACTGAGTTTATGAGAAATATGATAACACAACTGATGGAGACTAAAATGATTATTGGAAAATAAGTAAAATGCACTATTTGAACACTTAAACATGAAGCATTTTACCTTATAATAAAATGAATTTAAGGTTGGTTAAATAATATCAGATATAAAATCAAAGCTTTTAAACCTAAAATAAGGCTATAGTGACTACCGATCCATTCTCTGGAATTTTGAAATATACTGTACAATACAAAGTTAAATAGAATGTAGAATAAATGACAAATGATATAATCAAATATTAATATTATATAAACATGAAATATCTCACACACCAAAAATTAATAACAAAATTAATCAGCAAACTGGTAAGATATGCACATGTTTGATAAGTGGCAAATGTTTTTCATATATAAACTGTCTTATTCAAGTCTAGTTAGTATAATTGGCCCTGGTATAATGCAAAGTAATTCAAATTAAAACAAACAGATACCTTTCATCTAATTAAGAAAAGTTTTAAAAGTGCATTAAATGCAAAATATTTATCAGACAAGGATAATGTGTCAGACACAGCATAAAATTTTATGAATGACTATCATGATATGTAAGGGCCATGCTCCCATGGGAATTACTTTCAATCAGGTGGACTTATACAAAAACAAGAAAACATGGAACTTATGAGACAGAGACAAATGTTATGCAAAGATTTACTGTGAGTTGCCAACCTAACTGTGTGATTATATTAGTCAGCCTTCTCATTGCTGGACACACTCCCTAACACCCACAATTTTAAGAGGTGAGGTTTCATTTGGCACACAGTTTCAGAGGATTGAGTCCCAGGTGACTGGCTCCACAGCAGAAACATGATGGAAGGATGAGGTGGAGGAAAGTTGCTTAGCTCACAGTGGCTGGGAGGCAGCGCAGGGGAACAGTGCCATCAGGGAAAAGGTGAGGCCCCAGATACAGCATCCAAGGTCACACCTTCATGACCCATCTAAACACATCTACAAGTGAGTTTTAATATCCCTTTTGGTGGCTCTCAAGCCAGTTCAACTGAACATCCATTTTAACTCTCATCATGACTTTTTAACATTATGCTCTTAGGGAAGACCACTGAAGCGATGTTATTTAGTTGTGGATCTGAAAAACAAGTCAGTGTTTTAATGATACAGAGAACTACATTAGAGGACATAGGTAGCATACAACCCTAAATGGAAGCAAGCTTTACTATGTGTGGTTGGGGTGACTGATAAATAAGACAAAGAGGCTGAAAAGTCATCGAGGCTAGACTGTGTAGCATTGAAAAGTAGGGTAAAATTTGGATTTTATTCAAAGTTCCATGGAGAACTCTTGGAGACTTTGAAAACAAGGAGTGCTATAATCTGATTAGACTTTTAAAAAAATTATTCTGGCTTCTTATAGGAAAATTATTCATAGGGAAGAGGAAGGTAGGAAAGGAGACCAGGAGGGAAGCTACCATAGTAGTCCAGCTAAGAGGAAATGATGCCTGAAACTACGGTAACAGCAGGGAAGACGGAGAAAAGTGGATAAATGTGGAATACATTATGAAGATAACATCTACAGTACATAGTGAGGATCCACAGCAGGGATCTGGTCACTAAGAAGACATCAAATTTAATTTTTACATCTTGCAATGAGTGGTACGAAGACACATCATTTACTAAAATGGGAAAGACTAAGATAAAGCAAGTTTGTTGATAAAGGAATTAGCAATCATTTTTGCCTATACTAAATTTTTCATAACTTTTGATGAACATGGTAGAGATATCAGATAGGCAGTTGGACAATAAGTTTGCAGTTCTGTAGGAAATTCAGGGCCCACCACAGATTTGATGAAATATCAGCAGTAAGTTATATATCAGGATATGACACTGCATGAGTTCTCTGGGGATGAATAAATCAATATAAAAAAGAAGAAGACTTTGAATATCAGTGTGAGGACACATAACACACTGCTGATGGGAATTTCAATTTTATAATATTTTTCTGGAACTATTTTAAAATTTGAACCCATAAACCTGGATGGTTTACATTATTTATGCATCATACAAATTCTACAAAATTTCCCAGAAGTACACATTCATACAGGAAAATATCATTTATGAAGATGTTCTTCATGGCAATATTTATAAAAAAGAATATAAGAATCTTCGTAATATCCCAGAAACCAAGAAATAATCATATAAATATGAAACACTTAATGGCAATTAATATTTTCTCAAAATAACTAAGAATATAGGAAAAGTAAAGTGGACCATCTTCAAGGAGTTGATGAAAGAATATAGACACATGAACAAATAATTAAAATTTGATAATTAAGTTTAATAGTGGACATGTCTACAAAGAACAGGGGAAACATAGAATAAGAAATGGTTTATTCTAATGGTTACAATATTTGGGGACAATTTCTAGAAAAATTGGCTTCCAAACTAAAAATCTGAAGGAAGAACAAGAATAGTTAAAGTGAAGAAAAGATGCGCACCAAAAGGGATCATGGAAAATATGGTATACTGATGAAAATTCAACAATCTCTGCATCTTTTAGGCAAAAACAGAAAAACCAAGGAAACATGACTAAGGGGAAGTGTATGCAGGAATCACATCACAAGGCAGATAGAACATTATGCCAAGTAGGTATAATTGATAACAAGATCAATGGGGGGGAGGGCAAGTGAAGCATTTTTAGTAAGATTTTGCAAGATCAGATATAAATGTGATGCATTCATCATCACACTTTATAAGGAAAAAAGTATTTTCTGAGAAAAGTAGACATAAAATCAAGTGCCTAATTTCATATATTTTTTTCTCCCACAACATACTCAATGGTCTGTTTCTGCCAGCTGTCTTATATGCTTTATCTCCCCTAGAGAATCTCCAAAACAATGTTGTCTTTTATCAGGAGCACAGGAGACACTGTCTATTAGATACTACATATGTGATGTGTTGATGTACTTCAGAGTTGTGGAGGACATGATGGGAGGTAAAAGAATGAAGCTAGGTGTTTATTGAAGTACTGTTAAGATCCAAGTTCCTTGGGCCTGGTACTCCAATGCAATAGCAGTAAGACTAAGAGAAGGAAATGAATTTAGTATCCACTTCTAAAGAAGGTGGAATGGGTTTGATGTATAATTGACTATGAACAAAGAGAGAAGTTGCCAATTTTGTTTCTCACATTTTCTATTGAATAACATTTTGAGTCAGAGTTTTCACACCTGGTTGGCCACTGGAATCTGTGGAGGGGCTTTGCAAAAGGGTATGTTCTAGAACATCACTTCCGGATTGTTGATGCATTGCTCTTGGGATCTGAAAGAGGGATCAGATTGTTAAATATGCTCAACTACTGATAATACAAACCACGGAATTTGGAACTTCAGTGTAAAATAACTGTTCAGTACACAGTGAAGCATTAACTAGCATGCAGATGAATAGTTGGTTATACTCCGATGTCTCCTGCTTTTGCAAGTTTTTAGTAGACATTGGAATGTCTCTGTCACTGCTATTCCGAGGAAATGTTCATTCCTCATTAATGAGAAATTAGGGTTTGTATAACCTTCACTGTTTGCCAAATGTTACCAATGGCTGATTCTAAAGCTCTTTCTTTATACATCTATTAATCCAATTCATAATGATTTCTTTTATGTTTAACACACGCTCTAACTGGCATAGACAAACGTCTGATATGTAGCCCAATTTTTATTGTACCCAAATAAATATACAGTATTAGTTACTCAGCAGATATCTAAGACAGTGGCTTTTACTGAGAGAACTATATCTTGAAAATTAAATCACTTTTCTTGAGAAGTGCCCAGAATTTTATTCCAGCTTCTGAAAAACCTGTAAGAAATCAGCACCTATAATGCACACGATTTAACCTAGGTCACTGATCATGGAGAATATCATGTAAAAAACAAACATATATTGATACATTGATGAGGTCCACCAATGTAGAAATTCTTAATATGAAAAATAAACGGTATCAGTATCAGTTCTGAAGATTAACAACCTCTCTCCAGATGCTAATTAAAGAAAGATAAGAGGATAATTATACCACAACTGTTCTTGAAGTAAACTCAGTATGTAAATATCTCTGTAATAACATTAAGATATTTTGATTAATGATAAATAGATCACATATAAAAGCACCACTGAGATAAAAAAAATCTTGACTCAACTGGGGTCCACTTTTCTTTGGTTTGTATTATTAATTCCTGCTGTAACTACTGCAGGGCATGTGGTTCACGCTCTATCACCTACCTTCGTAGTCAGAATTCAGGAACATTATGCTCATCTAGAAACCTCTATACTTGTAAGAGTTTTATCAACACAAAGATTCATTTCTGAATTTGAAGAACATCCTTGTTGTAGTCATGGATTGCATGGAAAACAATTACATTCAGGACACAGAATTTATAGCGTTATTTTATCATGGTCACTCAAAAAGTCAAATACAAAAGAAAGAGTGAAGGAAATCTGTCCACACACTAAGGTCCAAAGAATCCAGCCGAGGGCCTGGATCCCATGGCAATGTCTGCCATGAGTTCAACTGGAGGCCTAGAACCCATGACGATTATCTCATGCAAGTCTGTTTCACAGATCTGTGCTGGGAAGGCCCAAAAGTCAGCAGTGGAAGCTAGAAAGTTCATGTCAGCAGGATGAACATTCTGTGCAGTAGGTTGAGGTTTCTGCACTGGAGCCAGGAAGCAACCCTCAAAGTAAGGACCAGGGCTCCCCACAAAATTACCACCACCATCCTCAAGGACAACAAAGTCCCAAGGTTCTCCAATGATAAGCACAGCAGAGTTCATATCAGGAAATCAATGTGACAAGCTTCTCCTTGAGATTGAACAGCATACTTCCTCCACTCCAGAGCCAGGAAGAGAGGCTCAAAGTAACGACCAGAGCTCCCCCAAAGTGAACCACAGCCATTCTCACCAACAAGGTCCCGAGCTCCTCTGACAATGAGAACAGCCAAGTTCATATCAGGAAAGAAGCTCAACAAGCTCCTCTGGGAGAACCAACGGCAACAGGAGAACCAACGACACCTAAAATCTTCCTCTCCAATTCTTCTTTTTATCTTGGCAACAATCGTCAGGTGGGCTATCTACGCTCAGCACCATGCTGATTCAGTTGAGCCGGTGTCACAGGTTGACCACCAGTTATCAATCCACCACAATCCTCCATACTTCGGATTAGAAAGCCCTTGTGATAAACCACAGAGATGCGAGAAAGCATATTTGTACTTCCCAGGGGTAAAAGAGCAGTGTTTGTGACTATAAAGGGATAGCATGAAGGAGATATTTGTAGTGAGGAAATCATCCTCTGTATTTATCAAGGCAATGATTATGCCTATTTACACATTTTATAAAACTTTCCTCACAAATTTTGTTAATGTTGATTTTATGGTTTTAATACTGTATTTATACGAAGTATAACTATTTGGAGAAACTAGGTGAAGAGTAGAGGGGACCTGGCTGGACTATCTTTGCACCTTTTTGTGAACCCATAATTATTTTGAAATAAACAGGCAAAACCAAACACAAACAAGGAACTCCTTGTCA
This sequence comes from Dasyprocta punctata, assembly GCA_004363535.1. Taxonomy (NCBI): domain Eukaryota; kingdom Metazoa; phylum Chordata; class Mammalia; order Rodentia; family Dasyproctidae; genus Dasyprocta; species Dasyprocta punctata. Next base: position 46,838 of record RJWM01004315.1, on the reverse strand, counting down.
GAGTCAGTGTCCATAAGAAAACAACTCCAAGAACTGTGGAACCTATTTCTGTGTTTCCCCGAAAATAAGACCTAGCTTAAAAATAATGAGCTTTGAAAACGAGACCGAAAATTGCAGCCCCAATCAACCTATCCTTACCTTTCCTGCCATCACTATTCTCTTGCTTACTGGGTACTCTCTGAGGCAGGTAAGACAAGGATAGACTGATTGGGGCTGACATTTTTGATCTCTCATTTTCAAGACTCATTATTTTCTGGCTAGGTCTTATTTTCAGAGAAAGAAGGTTGTTCTAGAACTGGCGTTTTCTAATTTGCTTGTATTGTGGGTATCGCCTACCAACAAGTTGACCACTTCACTCTTTTCTTTACCTTGCATTTTGTCAGTAAGGGATATTCAGAACGGAGTTCTCCCTTGGATATTTTCTCTTGTTTAATTCACAATACCTACCAGTGTCTGACAGATAGTATTTTGTTTGAATGAAGAAAGGAAAGAAAGTCTCATCTGTGTGACTTGAGTTCCCTGGGGACTGGGACAACAGATTCATCTATAGTTGCAAAACATCTAGCACAGTAGGCATTCAGTTAATGTTTTAAGAGGTAATAAAGGAAATGTTATAAAATCAGTGAGGATTATTACTATTAACATTTTTAAATCTCTTGCAGTCCTCTGCTAAAAGGAAATTTTCATTGTTCCCGTTAACCTCAACTACTTTTTTAAGATCTTTTATGTTAAAAAAAAAACTGAGGATAACACATTTTAGAGAGGTCACAAAGTTTTGTATATATGTGGATAAAATTGTACAGTGCACTAAGAAAAGTATAGTCAAAGCTGTTCCTACAAATCATATCCTGCATAGATTTTAGGTGGTTTTAGCAACAGTTCTTCTCCTTTTGGAAATGAACTAATGAAGTATTTGGAATCTGAGAGAATGCTGCTTGCTATTTGGTTGCTAGAAAGATGGAAAAAATGAGAAGCCCCACCAGCAGACTAATGCCATGGTGAGGCCCTGTGTCCATATCTTTTATTCCTTGTTTACTGACTTATTGCTAGTATGTTTGAATCTTCTGGAAAGCAGCCTGCTCCTTTAGGGGTGGATAAAAATGAGACAGATACACCAAGTGCCCAATGCAGATTATACTATAATTTTCTGGATTTCTCTTTTCTCCTTCCCCTTGTTGCCTGTAACTTATTAGGAAAGACCTTTTAAATATAAGCGACATAAAACCTAGTACAAACAGACATTGAAAAAGGAGACTTTGGTAGGCTATGTAAAAATGTAGCTGGATGAAACTTGAACCATGTGCACAAACAATGTCACCCTCACACAGTGCATTCTCACCCTTAGTCATTGTCTTACAACTGTGTTGTCTTCACTTCCACATGGTAACCAGCAGAATCTCCAGGTGCATGAGTTTCTAAATGCAAATACAGTGGAAAAAAGAACACACAGTCATCTGATCACATCTGAAACAACGCTGTAGATCAGTGGTTTCTCTAAACCAATTCGTGAGCCCTGGGCTTTATGTTTGGCCACCAGAGTCAGTTCCACTGAAAGCACATGAATGGAGACTACAATATCAACTGCAAAAACTACTGAGGTTCTCTTGGTAGCAGAAGGAGTTGAGAGGTTTTTGGCAAATCAAAACAGTAATCAAGTACATTCAGTATGCTTGCTTCAGCCACACTTGTGTCAATTGCTTACAATTTTCTAAAGTGCTTCTTCCCACTTCTGAGATATGTTTTTACTATTCTTCCTCTTGTCTTTCTGTCTAAATACAATGTCATTCAAGAAAAAGTCCACTGTAAAGACTCCTTTCTTTTCCAATCCTTTCTTCGGCTCTGGGTAAAAAGAAATGTCTCCTCCTATCTGAGTGTTCCTATAGTGCTACGGACCTCTGTTCTAGTATCCACGATAGTATATTTGATACAGTAAGGATCTGAATTCTTGTCTTTAGTTCCCTATACAGAGTTTTATGAAATTACGTACTGAATATGTCATAGGTTTTGTTTTGGTACCGGGGATCGAACTCACAACCATGTGTCTGCCAGGCAGGTGCTTAGGCCACTGAGCTAAATCCCTGGCTGTCATAGGTTTTTATTGCCCACAGCGTATTAAGCACTCTGCCATTCTAACAATATATTCTTGCTGAATTATTGATTTAAATTAATTTGAATAATTGATCATTTTCCATTTAGACAGGCTATATTTTTAGTTTGTTTTTACTCCTGCAAAACTGCTCTACATAATGTATTTATTTTTGAAATGTTCTCACTTTCTGTGTGATTTATGAAAGTACGATTATACTTATTTGTATGGAAAACCATCATTTAATTTTAAACTTGTCTAAGATTGGGTTGGAGTAAATTTCTGATTGTTTTGAGATCCAAGGATCTTGGTCTTTCTTTCCCATACCTAATATGCTACATAGATTTTATGGGACAAACCAGATTCATTATGCATGGTATGGCTTTAGCTATATAATCAGCCAGAATGAATAACAACCACATTAGAGTCTTTATACTGCAAATTAAATCAACATTTTGTAATTCAGTAACACAGTTCTGACTGTCCTGAGAACTCTTCCGACCTCTTAAATTATTTGATATTTAAAATAGATCCATAATGTTATGTCTTCTCTGCTGACAATACTGCAAAAACTATGATTGATCCTGCTCAAGTTCATATAATTGGGATGAAAACAGGAACATATATTCAGTTCAGAGCAATAAAGCTTTACTGAACACTGGCTATGTCTGTAAGTGCTTTACTACCCATGGTTGGTAATAGATAAAGGGGACACTGTTAAAACCTCATGCTTAAGTCTTATGCACAGAACCTTTGAAAATAACACAGTATCTCAGGCTCATCTGGGTGGATGCATGAGAGGAATTTAAGCAAGGTAGGTACAAAAAGGTATGAGTTTCTATATGCAGTTAGCTCTCTGAATGTTTTTGAATAACAACAGGATTGCATAGTATGAGACAAGTGGTGGTGTAGAGCTGTTTAATAATTTCTCAAGTTCACACACAAAAGATAAGATGGTTTCCATCAATACACTTGTGTTTGTAGTCATACACTACCCAATTAAAAGGTATTGTCCTTCTCAAATTGTACACATTATTGCCTAGAGTTAATGTACTGTAATTACAGCAGAATCTTTCTACAAGGCTTTGTAAATAAGGAGGGGAAGAGGGGTTGAAGGGAGGGGAGGGGAATGGGATAGAGAGGAATTAAGATATGTCATGTACAGGTACGGGTTCCCTATGGTGAAGGTGATCATCATGTATATCTAAATTATACCAATAAACTTAATAAAAAGTAATATATTTAGGGGTAAATACTTTTAAAGAAAGTAACTAAGAAGCTTGAAAAACTTTTTATTTGTAAGGTGAAAGACTTCTACACCTACTGTAGCAGAAAATGACCCCCTCAGCGAGTATATTTCAGTTGCCCAGGTAATAGGTCCTGTTGCAGGTTTGGTCACTTCTGATCTCTTAGAAATGCCTGGTTACTGTGATGCAGAGCAGGTCACTGTGATGCATGTTGGAAGAATGAATCCCCAATTGACAAGCCATTCTGCTTCTGTATTTCCTGCTTGCTTATCCCATATAAGCTCTTGACCGCCACAGATGAGAACCTGATATTCTGTACCAGTCAACATAAATAAGTCTGCCTCCAAATCCAGGGTGCTGTTTTGGTGTTTCTGCTTGCCATTGCACAACCATATTACTGGTGAAGACGAGTGTGTAATATACATTTCCAGGTTGTAGTTGAATGATTTAAGGTGGAAATTCAAATAGAATGCGTATACAGACTCATGTCATTGTTATTCAATAAATAAACTGATAAAAATATTTCCCCAAATTTCATTTAAAATGTTAAAAAGTTGCTTTATCAAAAAGTAATTTCAAATTGATAAGGAAGTGTGAACATTAATTCTGACATGTCAACTTGATTAAGAAGTGCCTAGAGATTGACAGCACACTCCTAGGTGTGTCTGGATGAGACGTGGAGACGTGGTCTTAGTTAGGATGGTCAATTGGTCCTCAGTCCTCTCTGGCACTTTTCCCATTCTGCTTTCCAGCCACCATGAACTAGTTAGCTTTGCTCCAACAGGCCCATTCACTATAATTTCTCTGTCTTGGAACCTACCAATCATGTACTGAAACCCTCAGTGATTAAAACTCTCCCTCTTTGTTTTGTTGTGTCAGAGACTGTGTCTCAGCAACAAGAAAACTAACTAAGTGAAGACCTGATGTTGGGGTTCTTATCTGGTGCCTGGCATCTTCCTTTTGGGCAGTTTTTGTCTGCTCTGCTCTCTGGCTTACATGAACTGAGCATCTTTGTTTTGCTGTTAGACACCCTTCCCACGATGCCAGTTATTGCAGACCCCTGTGGTGGGTTCCAATCTCCTGCCTGGGTTACAGTGTATGGCAGGAAAGGAAAGAAAGAACAAGAGACAAAGTAGAGGGCTACATAACAGAGTTCTAGGAACACCAATTGCTCTCTAGGAACAAAAGGCCATGAGGCATCCAGACCCTTGGTATTTATTAATCACGTTTGAGTCAAGAGCAATGAGTGAAGGGCAGTGGTTGTTTCTTGGAACAGTAATGGTGCCTAGACTACTGTAGGCTAGGAAGATCAAAACATTCTTGCACAGATAAGGGGGTGAGTTTCCCCAGGTGCCTTATTCTCTTTAGTGAATCTTATTTTTCCCTGTGAGTGCCACAACAATTATTAGCCCTAGGGCTACCAGCAGTGACCAGAAAAGAGCAGTGCATTTCCACATTCCAATCTGGCCCAAAAGGACAGGATAAAGAGAGCCTAGGACAGATACTATGGCAATTTACAGTTCGTGGTCCCCAACACTCTGCCACATTCTTTTGGCATGGTATTTGTGCCTTGGAACCAGCTGACAATGGACTGAACTCCTGAAACCATGTTTCAAATTGACCCTTTCTTCCTTAAATTGTGGATTTGGGATATTGTGTCTCAGCAACAGAAAATCTGTCCAATACAAAAAGATTTACAGGCTGGGTATATAGCTCAGTGGCACAGCACTTGCCTGGCAAATGTGAGATCCTGATTTTGATTCCTAGTACTAAAAGAGAGACAGACAGACAGACAGACAGACAGACAGAGGAGGGAGACAGAGAGACAGAGAGAGAGACAGAGAGACAGAAACAGAGACAAAGACAGAGAGACAGGGACAGAGACTCAGAGATTTTCACACTCCAGTCCTCTATAAAGGAAAATGACCCCAACCGATTAAGATATACAAAGGATGCTACATAGTCAAGATCATTATATATCTTAGACCATTTTTAAGCATATATAGCATGAGAGATCAAATTAACAATCAACAAAACCAAAAAGTTGTTTACATTTCAGTGAAAATAAAAATATATCATTTAGAGATGTCAGACTTTTGTGCTGGCTTCATTGGTAGTTATTTTTCAATTGAAGTATTCTTGTGATTTTATTGAAGTATATTACTGTTTTATAGAAATCTTGGTGCATAGTGTTGCTTAAAGATAGGAATCATTTCCAATTAATGAAACCACAGATTTTATGACTACATGTACACATGTGCTTGTGCATTTGTGTGTGTAAAAATAGAAATATAGCTTTAAAATAAGTATGTGTAGGTATTTGAAATCAAAGTGTGTACAACAGACTTTAGTGCAATGAAACACCTTAAATGTTGTTTTTCTTCATTTAATTATTTATTGTGGTGTCATTTAAATTCAACCATCACTTTATTTACAAATATTACTCTCTCTTATTTTCCATCTTCTTTGCATCCACCCATTCATAGAGCATGTATGTTTTTTCTCTTTACAGTGGTACTTCAGTTCACAAACTTTATACTTTGCATGATTCTGGTCAAGGAATTTATTTAATGATTCTGGTTGCAAGCAAATTGTAAGCATATATGTACTACCATGGGAAGAATTAATTTCAGGAACCAAGGTACGATTGTATTTCCGTAAAATATTAATTATATTTAATTAATATTTCTAAGTCTGCTACTTATTTTAGACACTCATTTTCTCTTTGTTTTACTATAGTAGTCACTGAATTGGTCTCTTTTTATTAATCTAACTCATTGAAACCTTCCTATTCTCACAGAAATTTAAATGAGCTCATGTCAGTCTCAGTTGTACCATATGGCATATATGAAAAAAGTTTCCCAAACTCAGGATAATATTCAAAAGACTTCACAATCAGGCCCCAGTCTCACACTAGTATCAGAAAGAAGGTGAGGGCCAGCCACAGTGGCACACACCTGAAATCTCAGCCTTCTGGGACTCTGAAGCAAGAGAATGGCAAATCGGAGTCCAACCTGGACAGATAGTAACAAGTTCATTCTCTTTATCATTTCCTTTGCAGATGTTTTAAATTTTATGCAATGCCACTTATTTTTTGTGGTCATATCAAAAAGAAAAAAAAATATTACCTACATTAAATTGTATACTTCTTCAACCACTCCGGTTTCTTTCTCTGGCACCATAATTTTTTTTTTCCCAACATGACTCAAAGTTTACATCCTTTGACCAACAGAACATTTTTCCTTCTACCACCATCCTTAGAAACTATTATTTCCTCTGCTTCTATGTTTGACTATTATAAATAACTCACATACATGAAATCATGCATTATTTGTCCTTCTTTGATAGATTTATCTCAATTAGCCTAATTTCTTCCAGGTTTCTCAATTTTGTGATACATGGTATGGTTTCTTTTTATCCCAGAGTGCAGGGATTGCAGATATGCGCCACCACACCCTGTCAGTTTCCTTCTTTCAAAGGCAGAATAATATTTCATTGTGTGTATGGACCACATCATCTTTATTAGTTGGTTTGGCAAGAAACACTTGGTTTGTTTCCATGTAGTGGCTACTGTAAATAATACTGCAGCGATTCATAAGCATGAAGAATTCTCTTTGAGATCCCAACATTAATTATTTTGGATATACTACCTGAAATAGGATATCTGGCTCACATGGCATTACTGTTTGTAATTTTTTCAAGAACCTCCACAGAATTTTCTATAGGTGCTGCCACAGTTTACATGTCTACTGACAGTATATGGGAAGTCACTTTTCTCCACATATTTGCAAAGTCTGCTATCTTTTGCACTTTTGATAATAGTCAAGGTAACAGGAGTGAGGGGATATGTCATGCTGATTTAATTTGCATTTCTCTTATAACTAATAATGTTTAACATCATTTCACATTCTTTTCGGTAATTTATAGATATTCTTTAAGGAAATGCCTAAGTCCTTGAACAATATTTAATTGAGTTGCTATTGCTATAATTATTTTCATGCTTCTGTTGAGTTGTGGACATTCCTTATATTTTTGGAAATAAATCCCTTGTTGAATATATAGCTATCAAGTATTTTCTTTCATTGCATAAAGTGTTTATTATAGTTTGATGTTTAGTTTGCTTTGCAGATTTTTTAGTTCAATCCAGTACTACTTGCCTATTTTTGCACTTGTTTACTATGGTTTTGGTACTGTATCTAACAAACCATTGTCAAGAAACTTTCCTCAGGCTTTTCTCTAGGAGTTTCATAGTTTCCGTTCCTATGTTTCCATCTGTATCCCATTTTAAATTGGTCTTTGTTTAAGGTATGAGGTAGGGGTTCTTTTTTATACTTTTCTCTATAACAGTTGAATAGACCTTCCTTTCATAAATGACATATTCTTGGTACCCTTATAAAGACAAAATATTTACTCTTGCCTGAGTTTCTACCTTTAAAACAATTTTCTTTGCTGAAATATACTTGAATTCTGTTCTTAAATTTGAGGTCTTTATGACTAAAATGATTCTACTTGTCATATGGCAATAATCTACTTATCCTTCAAAGTCCACAAAATACATTATGTTCTTTCTTAAATCTTTTTTGCTCAATGCTTTCTTTTTTCTCTGTTCAGCTTGACTGTAGTTAAATTTCTTTCTGTCAGTCAAGCTCCTTTTGGTTTTAAGTGACAAGATTGAATTCTAACCAGCTGAAACAATCAAGAGGATTGACTCTCAAGCTCATGTAACCATGGAAATGGCAATGGTGCAAATGGTCTCAAGGATAACTGGCATAATGAACTCCAATACCATATGGACCCTCCCTTTCTGTGTCTCATTTCTACTTCTCTCTCTCTCTTGTTTTTATTAATTTAACCTCATTTTCACCACACTACAGAAAATATGTCCCCTAGAAGTTCTTATCTTCATATTGTTTTGTCATGCTAGAAATGAGACTGCAACCCTCCTTTGCTCCATTTCCGGAAACAATATTCAATTTATGATTCTAGTTGGCTAGACTTCAGTCATGTTTCTGTTTCTGAATCAATGTCATTCAGTTGTGGATTCAGGACACTAAAATTTGCTCCCATTTAGTTAGATGTGAAAAAAAATTCAACTATGTCTAAGGAGAAAGGGATATGAAAATACAGGAACCTGTGCTACAACCTTGTGTTTAAAATAGATGTGCAAAAGTGGGGCTGTCGCAATACAAAATAGCTTTCTACTAGTCATCTTATCTACTACTAGAATGTTTGTGTATCCACACAGACATGAGTGCTCATGAGAAAAGAGCGAGGAGGGAAGCGAGAGAAAAAGAGAGATACAGACAATGAGAGACAGAAAGACAGAGGAGCGGTGAAAATGTGAACCTTTTAGTTGCATGAAATGCAAATAAATAACTCATTTCTTCAGCTATTTTTTTCAGTTATAAAGTAAGGTCTGTCTTCTAATAATTCCTATTTTTTTAACTCATGGATAAACTAGTTAATATTGGGTAAGACTTTCTTTACATAAAAAAAATCAGTTATTTAACTGTATACCTATCACTGTTCTCTGGGAGATGTAAAAGATCAATTTTAAAGATATAGTTCTTGTTTCTACATGCTAATGAAGTCATATCATTGTCCTATTTACCCATATGATTGAAAACTTCTGGGATAAATTGAGGTAAACTTTTATGGAGCAGAAATTCAAGAGTAACAACAAAAAGCAAGTTGCAGAATATTGGACCACATAGAAGACTACCCAGACTACTGTTCCCTGGTTGTTAGTGCTTTGGCTTTCATGATTCTTGTGATGGATGAAGTTGGAGCAGAATCTTACAACTGACAAGGGCAGTTAGCAGTTCCTTGGTGTTGGCCATTGTGTAGACTGCCCTCTAGAGTATGATTATTTTAATTATGCTTGGCCTTTCAACTGATTGAAAAGAAGTACACTTCATAGGAACACAAGCCATCATTGGTCACTTGGAAATAAAATCCCATGTGTTAAATACGGTCGATGCACACAGATTTCTTGTCTTAGCATCTTTCATTGAGTTCATACCTTGTATGCTGAGCTAGCACTATCCTCATAACTGTCAGTCCAGTTCTCTGATAATCTAAGCGGGTAAACATATTTGAACGGAGGTATATATAAAGGCCTGCACCAGTACTTGTCTCACATTTTGAGTCTCTGTAGGCTTATGCATACATTTAATTCCCAGCAAGCAGTTGAGAATTCTGCCTTAGTTTTTATTTTCTGTTGATGTAGAACTCCAGGACTATTGAAAGGCAAAGATTTGAGTGTGTTCTAGTTTCCTTTGACACCCACAGAAGCCTGCATGTGTGCATTGCCTTCTAGAGCTCTAGAAGCAGAGTTCTTCTTAGATACCTATAGAAATCTCACTTCTCAGGTATTTATATGAAGATCGTGAGTATTTTTTTATCCATATCCACTGTTAAAACCACTTCACCAAGCTTCAGTGTTAAAGAATTGCTGATTACTTTTGACAAACAATCTAGGACAAGACTTTTAGGGAAAACAGAAGTAGGGGAAGGGAAATTGAAGTGAAAATGAATAAGATGCAATATATGTTTCCTAAGACGAGTTTAATAATTATGTATCAAAAACACATAACAATGCAATTCATAGGAAAAAAAAATACTATCACTCAAAACAATAAAATACGACTTTTGTACCTAAAAGAATGCTGAATCACATCAAATGAAGGCAAACTCTGTATCTTTTCCAAGGAACTTTACCAGAGAGTTGCCAGACAGGTGAAATAGTGGCAGTTCTTTAGGGATTAAATATCATAGAGACTTGCAAACCCATGCTTCACTGCATGGTGCCTACCAGGTTGCTGATTTTTACATCTCTTGTGATTTTGGGGTGATCATCTTCAAGGACATTGTGGTTCTAATGATTGGGGAATGAAAGTAGGACAGCAGAGGCCTGAGCACCTCCAACCAGGACACAAGTAAGACTGCCTTCCGGGGGCCTGTGTGCGGTGTGGACCCCAGAGGAGAAAGAAATGGGATTCTTGGAAGCCCACCAAGCCGGGCCTGAGCACCTCCAACCAGGACACAGGTAAGACTGCCTTCCTGGGGCCTGTGTGACTGGCGTGGACCCCAGGAGGAGAACGAAATGGGTTTCTTGGGAGCCCACCAGGCCGGGCCTGAGTGCCTCCAACCAGGACACAAGTAAGACTGCCTTCAGGGGCCTGCGTGACTGGCGTGGACCCCAGGAGGAGAAAGAAATGGGCTTCTTGGGAGCCCACGCAGCCAGGCCTGAGCACCTCCAACCAGGACACACGTAAGGCTGCCTTCTGGGGGCCTGCGCGACTGGCATAGACACCAGGAAGAGAAACATGCCCCCCCTGCCCACAAACGCCTACCGGCATGCGGGTTAAGAATCAAGGACGAAGCTCTCCCCCACCCCCCATAAAGCAACCTGCTCCTTCAGAGGTACATAAAACAACTAAATGCTAGTATTGTTTTGTTCAGTTTGTAGGCCTGGGACTGGCAGCCTGAGCATCTCTTTGGAAGATGACAGTACGCAATGTAGCAAAAATGGGGGATCCTCTTCTGTCTTGTCTTTGAGGCCCAATATTGTGCTCGCTGTTTTGATTTATTCTGATTAAATTCTTTTGGCCTTATTTTATACTCTGTTTTTATTGTTTTTATTGTGTTTTTGTTTTTGTTTTTTGTTTTTTTGTTTCGGTTTGATTTTACTATACCTGTTGGAAAGGTCAACTATTCTGAAAATAACAAGATATACTATAGTAGCCATTGTTTTCATAGTATCTTTCTTAGAAGTTTTGTTCCTGTTCTACTGCTATGTTTGATTTGACTTCATTCTGTTATGTTTTGTTGGATTTTACTATGTTTAAAATAAAAAAATAAAATAAAATAAAAATTAAAACAAAGAAAGTAGGACAGCAAAACCTCCACAAACCTTGTCCTTACTGAGATTCAGGTATTATTTTTCAGTAAACATTCCTCAGATGATTTACATTTTCAATGTCTATAATTCTAAAAGAGATTGTGTGAACAATTTTTGCAAGTATTTTCAATATTCTTACGGAACAGAATTTTGGAGATCCTTACTCTACCACTCCACGAGTGATGCTATTTTTTTTCTTTTTTCTTTTCTTTCTTTCTTTCTTTCTTTCTTTCTTTCTTTTTCTTTTTTATTTTTTTCTTTCCAGGAATTGAACTCAGGACACTGTGCTTGTCAGGCAGGTGCTGTGCCACTGAGTGATACCTCCAGCCCCTCTACTTGCCATTTTCAAATGAAAGCTCTTCTGATTCTATATATGTAATATACGTCTTTCATGAAATAATGTCCGTATTTGTTGCCACTTGTGTGGAACCAATTGTTGTGGACACCTTGTTTTTATGTTTCTTTTTGTTTGTTTGTTTTTGGAAAGAATAAAATCAAAAGAAATAAAACAGAATAGAGACAATCAAAACAAAACAATGAATGTGATACAAGGCTTCAAAACAAGATAGAAGGAAATCAATAATGTCTACCATAATGCTTCTTATTATCTTCAAAATAACTGCCCATACCATCAGGCATAATAAAATCAAACTAAACAGAACAGAATAAAGTGAATCAAAACAAAACAATGAAAGTAATACAGGACTTCAAAACAAGACAATAGGAATACAACAGTGACTATCATGATACATCTCGTTACCTTCAAAGCAGCTGCTTATACCATCGGACAAAATAAAATCAAACAAAACAAAACAGAATAAAATGAATCAAAAGAAAACAAAGCAATGCAGGACTTGGAAACAAGATGATAGGAAATCAATAATGGCTACTACAACACATTTTGTTATTTTTGAAACAGCTGTCCATGCCATCAAATATGATGAAATCAAACAAAACAAAACAGAAGAAAACCAAGCTAAACAAAACAATGAAAACAATACAGGCTTTCAAAACAAGATAAAGATTAACAATGGCCACTGCCTTCCCCCTCTAGATATTTCTTCCCCTTTCACCTTTACTTTTTTACACTAGGGAGACAAAACAATGTTCACCCATGTGACTCTGAACCTTTTCACCCATGAGCATGATCTCAAGTTGTATCCATTTACCTATAAGAGCCTCGAGGTTATCTTTCTTTATAGCTGAGTAGCTTTCCATTCTATAGAAATGCCAAATCTTTCTTATCCATTCTGCTGTTCATGGGCAAGTTACCCCTAATTTTTTCTGATTCCCTGTCACATAGAGCATTGTTTTCTCTCTTTTGACTTTTAATCTATGAATTGCCTTTTGAGTTAAATGAGTTTCTTGAACAAAGCATATTGATGGATCATGTCTCCTGATTGACTCTGCCTGTTTCTTTTTATTGGTGAATTGACGCCATCTACATTAATGATTATGGCCAACATGCACTGCCTAATCTCTGCTATGCTGTTTTCCTGCTGTTGGCTGCCTACTTCCCCCCCCCATTCAACTGTCTGCCCTGCTCAGTGATCCCCTCTGTCACTGTTACTGGAACCATGGTCTTTAATTTTTTTAATCTCTTTCTATAATGTCCTTCAGTATTCTTTGTAAGGTTGGTTTGGTGGTCATGAATTCCTTCAGTTGTTCTTTGTCATGGAAGCATCTTGTTTCTCCATTAATTTTGAAAGGTAGTTTTGCAGGGTACATCGATCTGGTTTGGAAGTTGTTTTCTTTCAGGACTTGATATACTTCACGCCAAGCTCTTCTTGACTTGATGTTTTGTGTTGAGAAGTCTTTCATGATTCTAATGGGTTTTCCTTTATAGGTGATGTGTTTCTTTTCTCTAACAACTTGCACTATTCTGTTCCTGTGTTGAAATTCTGGTATCTTGATTATTATATGTCTGGGTGTAGATTTATTTTCATTATGGCTATTTGGAGCTCTGTATTTCTCACTTATCTGTATATCATGTCCTTTTCCCATGTTTGGGAAGTTTTCTGTTATTACTTTCATAAATAGAATTTTAACGTCATTTGTGCTGAGCCTTGCTTTTTCACTGACACCTATTCTTCTTAAATTATTTTGTTTGCATCATCTTATAGTCATTGAATTATTTCCTGGTTCCTTGTTATTTTTAAGAGATCTTTCCTTTCAGGATTGCAAGTTGCACACCTATCTTCAAGGTTTGAATGTCTACCTTTAGTTTCTTTTAAGCAGTTTTTCCAGCTTTCAGTGGAGATTTTAGTTTCCTGAATATCTCTTTGAATCTGTTTCATGCATTCTAAATCACTCTTATATTGTTCATTCATGGTTTCTCTCATTTTCCTATGCTTCTGTATTTTTTATCTATGTCTTCTTTAGAGATGCTTAACAATTTTTTTATTATGCTTTTCATTTCTTCTTTTACCTGAGATAGTATTTCTGTTCTAATTTCTTTTATAGCTTCATGAAGTTGTCTCTTTACTTCAGTTACCATCACTTCAGAAACTTCAGGTGTGTGACTCCCAATCTCTTCCATGTTTTCATCTCTTGGACTTGCCCTGCTTGGGTTGGAGTCCAGGGACTGCCTTTTGCTTCTTCGTCTTGACATTTTCTTGGGTTCTTTCACCAAGCAGGTAGTGGAGTCTCAGGCACTTCCTGTGTTGGCTGCAATTTCTCCAGAGTGTGACTGTTTGGTTCTCCAGGGTTATCCTGGCCAGTGCTGGCTACAGATATACAATGAAAGGTGGCCACTGTGTGTGCTGGTGCAGGGCTGGTGGCTGTTTTTCCTAGCCCATGCTGACTACCTGTGGGCAGCATCTTCTAATGGCTGCTGGAGTGCTCACAGGGGCTGGGCCAGCTGCTGTCTCCCTACCGAGCTGATTACCTGTGGGTAGTGTCTTCTGATCCTTTTTATGTTTCTTGTCCATATAAATTTACGTCAATCTGCCATGGAAGAGAGGTGGCATAGTTGGGGGAAGCATTAGCATTCTGAGTCTTCATTATTTTTATATGCAAAAGTATAATGTGTACTTGGTAATTTTAAGTGTTCCTTTTAACTATGCCATTGCTCAATTGACTTTTTTTTGCCTGTAAAGTTTGATCTCTTCTGCAGATGTCTCACCCTTGCTAAAATCAGACCCATAGGGCTGATCAAGACAAACGGCAGAAAGCATTTTGAAAAGGAAAGTGAGATAGCAGTGGGTGGGTGCCCTTATGAAGTTCTATCTTTTTAAGTAGGACACTCTGCACTCCTTATCCAGGTGCAAATTTTAGTATTGACACTGAAGTCACCTCCACCTCATCCATTAAGAATAGAACAGCTTTAGACTCTCACTTTGTGTCTTTTGAATTAGTGATGCTGTTCTTATGGTTGACAACGTCACAGGGACAGGCAATTATATCCTCTGAAGAGTGACTCCAACAGGAATCAAAGAAGCATATACATTTCTAAGACGAAAACACTAACTCAGCAAATTTGACTCTGTCAAAGCGGGTTTCATATTCAGAGAGAAAATTGCCCATTTCTCTATTGAAAAACCTGGACTCAGGGTAGCATGGGGATCATACTACTGTTTCCTACTCTCAAGTAGCCCTAGCAGTATCATAAGGAAATGATGTCATACTTGTCAAAATAAGCTGATCCTTTACATAGGATGTGGTTCTTACACAAGAATTCTTCCTCAAACTGAAATGATCCAAGTGCTCATTGGGATGTGGGTCAGCTGTCATCTTCATCTCCCCAGGAGCTGGCACTACGAGGAAAGTTTACTCTTCAAACAGTTAGTTTATTGCATTCCTATTCACCAGGAGCCAGGGATTTCATAAGCTTAAGAATGAATCTCATTCAGTACCCATTGAAAATACCCTTCTGGAACAACATCGCTGTACCTCATTTTATGTATTATCCGTTATCTAAGGCAAGACAGAAAATAAATTCATAAATATCTATAAGCTGAAAGTGCTGAGGAAACAATCATTTCCTAAGTATTGATGTATTAATTACCTTTATCCTACTCCATTCATGTACACACAAAAATATAATCATATATGTGGGAAGATTGAGAATTCGGAGAAGACACCTGGGTTTATTAAGTGAATTGCAGAGAAATCAGAAGCTACTGGGCTTAAGAATGTATTGGAAAATAGGAAATCAAGACAGTGAGTATAAGCACTTTCAATGATCATGCAGACAAAAACTGCAACTATGGAAAATAAGTTTTTAATCTGTATTTCTTAAGGATTGTGCTAATACGTTCACAAATTTAAAAACATATTTTAAAATTTTAAATATTCAAAAATTGTTCACTGGCCTATTTCCAAAAGAAAATATACTATAAACAACTAAAATACCCATTTGTAGGGAAGCAATTCAATAAATTATGTTCAAGCAACAAAATACTGCAACCTTTCAAAAATAAAGCAGAATTCTGTTTGCACTGATATGGAAATGTGTCTAACTCTAGTACATTATGTATAGATTGTGTATGTCTGACACACAGTATAAAAATTCGACATGTTAAGGATTACTTTTGTTTGCGTATAGTTGGCATTTATTTTCTCTCCTTCTGTTACTTTAAGATTTGGATTCTATTTCTAGCTTATTTTGCTTTCCCTAAGAAAAAGTCTATCTGGCAAGGGGATTATTTTGGCTTTGGCAACTTAGATCTAAGACTGTGAAAAGAGAAACAGGGAAGGTTAAAGTCAGAAAGGAGTTTAAGAACAGCTGATTAAAACTGCACTGAGAGATCGTGGTTGGATAGTAACAAGGAGGTATAATTTAAGGCCTGATGTGCTTTATTCACATTTCAAGGTTTTCTGAGGATATAGTCATAGAAATAACTTTTAAATATGAAGAAAATGGATAAAAGAAGGAAGGAAAATTGATAGGAAGGCATGTTTCTAGGGACTCCGGCCTCTGCAATTTCTAAGAAATATAAGTGAAAGACTTCTGTTTAGTAAATTGATCTGTGACTGTATGACCTATGCTTTTTTAAACAATAGCATATTTTGTAAAGGCTCCTAGAGGAGAGTGGACCTGATATCATGTGCATGCACACAGGCACACACACACACACACACAAACATTTAAGTATAACTTCTAACTGTAAATAAATGTATGCTAATGAGAATCATTCTCTATGATGGTTCAACTTAGGATTCTTCCACTTCATGATGATGAAAAAAATGTACATTCACTAGAAAAAAGCGTTTCATATAAGAATTTGCATCTTTTCTCAGGTAGCAATGTAACATGCTGTCTGTCCTCCCTGGCAGTGCAGGCCAGCCCCAGTGAGCCACACCTCCCAATCAGCCAGAAAGTCAGCAAGGAGAACCACTGGCACCCTGCAGAGTGCAGCATTGCTCAGCTGCTGTGTGGTGGGTTAGGTGCACTGAAAGCCCTTCAAACTTACAATATTTTCGACTTAAGATGGTTTTGTGAGACCATAAAACCATCGTAAATCAGGGTGCTATGCTTGTGAAAGGTTGCTACCTACATGATACTAACTTCAGTAAAAATGTACAAACTTGGATTCATTTTCTATTCTGTACTTTTGATATCATTCACATTCTTTCAGTGTTTTCTGTTTTTCAAAACTCATCTGTGAAATGACATGTGTAGAAAGATTAACTTTTTGAAAAAATTTTCATTTTTTACATAGTAGTTAATAAATCATTTAGGTTTTATCACTTTGATTAAATGTCAACAATTTCTATTTTTCTAGCTAGGCTTTGAATGCAGATTTTAAGTTTGTTTGAATAAATTTTTTGCGAATTATTCTGTTAGTCAAAACACTATTAGTATTAAAATTACATTCCTCATATAATTTGCAATTTCTGTATTTTCAATTTCTCAATTCTTTGCTGATGGTACAAGTTAGTGATTGGTATATATTTTCAGTTTTTGTCACAGAAATTTTTAGAGATATTTAACTGTTTTGCTATTGCATCAATGGTCAGTGTTGATATTTGATTTTCATGATTAATCACTTTGAATGTTTTGGCTTGCATTTTTGTTTTGAATTACTTTTTATTAACTTATGTTGATTATTTCATAATTAGTGATATAACTTTGCAAGATAAAATAACTTCTGAGATAGCTTTGATCAAATCCTATAATATATATTTTGTTCTTTATCTCAATTTTCCAGATATCCTACTATTTTAATTTAATTTTCTATAGAACATAGCATCATGCAGCAAATAATTTGTGATTTTCAGTTTGTTCATTATTATTTTTGACTACTTATCTTCAGTTTTCATATAACTTGCTGGTTTATAGCTCTGTGCTTGAATGATCTAGTCGGTACATTTTCTACTTTAGAGAAATTTTAGAGGTTGGTCTACATCTTAATATGATAGTATGTGAGTACTTGAGCAAAACTTTATTGCCTAATTACAGAATACATAATTATATATAAATTTAACCTTACTAACTTTTCAAAATGTTTCTGCATTATTGCTTTTCTGCCTACTTGATTTCTTATGAGATAGAGCACATGAGTTAAAAGTCTCTGTAACTAATATATTTCCATTTCTCCCCATTTCACTCTTGGGAATTGGAGTACAAATTTTTATCATGTCCTATTTATGAAAAAGTGTCAGGATGCCAAGGTCTTCATTGTTAATTGGACCAATATTCTTTTTTTCTTTCCAACCTTCTCATTCTCTTTTCATTTTTCTATTTTAATTGACGTACAAAAATTGTACATATAAACAGGGTACCATGTAGTGTTCAATACATGTATACATTAAGTAATGCTTAATCAAGTTAAATATTTATCTCCTAAGCATTTATAAATTCTTAGAGCTAAAACACTTTAAATAGCTTCCTCTAGCTTTTTGAAATGTAGAGTACACAATTATTGTCTATGTAGTCATTATGGTCTCTTAATTGATTTCTTTTTGATAGTTTAATTAAGTTTACTGGTACAATTTAGGCATAATGATCACATTCATCATAGGGAATTCATACCTATACGTGGTATATCTTGATTCCTCTTTTTTTTCCAGTCCCATTCCCTCCCTTCCAATCCCCTTCCTCAATCTATTTGCAAAACTGTTTTCATTTTTCCTTCTTTTCTCTTTTTTCCCCTTCCTTTCTTTTCCCCTCTCCTCTTTGTAGTTTCCTTTTCCTTTTGAACAGTTTCTTCCTATTTCACAACATCTATTGTACATATTGGCTCTAATTTGCATTTTCACTTTCTCACACCAGATAGATAATGTGATATTTGCAAATGTGTGTCCAATTTATTTCACTTATGATTATGGTCTCAAGGTCCATCCATTTAGCTACAACTGTCTCAATTTTATCCTTTTTATGACTGAGTAGTACTCCATTATGTATTTAAAAACCCACATCTTCTTTATCCATTCATCAGTTGATGGGCATTAGGTTGCTCCCAAGATTTAACTACTACAAACTGACAAGGGAATGTAGGCTGGTGAAACCATTGTGGAAATCAGTATGAAGATTCCTCAGAAACTAGGATTAGTGGCACAAATTGATCCACCTATTCCTCTTCTGGGTATCTTCCCAGAATAATTATAAGCATCATACTACAGTGATATATATGTATCCATGTTTATAAATCAGTTAATTTCATTAGCTCCTGTGCTGGGAATTTCTATAGTTATTCACCTTGCCATGTCTGTGGGAAGAGATATTTTGAAAATATTAGTTACCATCTTGCACCACATTCTCAGTCCATTTTCGATGTAAAGAATTTTCTTTTGCTTACACTTTTTGTTTATATATTTATTGGTGCTATGGATTAAACCCAGGGCCTTGTGCATACAAGGCAAGAACTCTACCACTGAGCCACATCCCCAGCCAAAAAGCATTTCTTCAAAAAAAACCTCAATTCCTTCTCTTGAATTTTTCACTGATGTCGATGTTAAGATCTGGCTTGCAGCCAGGCATGGTGGTGCATGCCTTTAATCCCAGCACTCAGGAGGCTGAGGCAGGAGGATTGTTGTGAGTTCGAGACCAGCCTGGGCTACAAAGTGAGTTGAAGGCCAGCCTGAACTGCATAGTGAGACCCTGTCTCAAAAAATTGGGCTGGGAGTCAGGCGTGGTGGTGCACACCTTTAAATCCCAGCGCTCAGGAGGCTGAGGTAGGTGGAGCATTGTTTGAGGCCGATTTGGGCTACCACGTGAGCAAGGCCAGCCTGAACTACATAGTGTGACTCTGCCTCAAAAAAAAAAAATAAGGCCAGGAGTTTGGTTCAGTGGCTTAAGCATATGCTTGGCAGGTGTGAGGTTGTGAGTTCTATCCCTGGCACTGACAAAAAAAAATCTGTCTTGCTTTTTGCTACATTTCCTTTGAAGTGTGTGTGTGTGTGTGTGTCCCTTATTTTCACTCTGTGTCCATTTTCATTCCTTAATTTTTTTTTGCATTACCAAGATTTATAACGTTTATCACAAAAATTGTGTTATATTACTCTTCATTGTTCATCACTTATTAAATATTTCAGTACATTACCTATTTGTTCCTTATAAACACCACTCTTCTATTACTGAGAGCTCATTTTTTATTAATTTCTTTTTGATCTTTTTTTGTCCTGTGTGTTAGTTATCTTTGGTAGTGTTTGTACTTGTTTTTCAAACTAACAATTAAAAAATATTTGTGGTGTTCAGCACATTCTTTAGAAATATGCATACATTGTTAAATGGCTAAACTGAGCTAATTAACATGTGCTACCCAACATAGCTATTATTTCTTGTGATGAGAAAATGTATTCTTTTTTCAGTTTTCTAGAACATGATACTTTCTTACTTAGTATAATATCCATGTTGTATAAAATATTTCTTGAACTTTTTCCTCTTGTCTAACTGAAATTTCTCATCCTTTGACCAGTGTCCTCCCAATCCCCTTACATCTCCACAGGTTTTGGTAACTGCCATTTTATTTTCTGATTCTATGGTTCCAGCTTTTATAGTACACACATAAATGACATAAATGACATCACACTGCCTTTATCTTTGTATATCTGTTAGTTTGCTCTCTGCTACTAGAACAGAGTACCACAGATGGCATAAATTATAAGCAAAAGAAGATTGTTTACATCATGATTCTAGAGTGTGGGATATCCAGAAATGAAGACCCATATCTGATCACAACACTTTTGTTTGTCTATAATATTTCAGAAGGCTCACATAAAATGGAGAGGGAGGGAGAGAGAGACAGAGAGAAAGAAAGAAAAAGATATGAGGCCACACTCCAAAGACAATTAATCCACTTCTGGGATAACAGCATTAATCCATTTACAAGTTATGGACCGCCACTTTTTAAACTGTTACAGTGGAAATTACATTTTCACATAAGAGAGATATTCAAACAATAGTACTCATATTTTTGACTTTGATGAGAATTTTTGAGTCACAAAACTATGCATTTCCCAGTTACTTTTTCCACAGAAAAACAGTATGTTTTATTCCCAAGTAATACATATTCTTTGGAAAACTCAGATACTTGACTGATATCCTCTATTGTATAAATCAGTAAGTAATATGGTTTTTCCTTGCCCACACATCCACATGATTCTTTATAATTAGTATGTTTCTCCAAGAGATGCTTGTTGTGGGGTAGATTACAGTAAGCACTGTGTACTTTTTCTGCATTTATGTTAATATTTTCCATCATTTCAGAAAATTTTTCAGCTATTAGAAATGTGTGTGTTGGGTTTTGCTTTTGTTTCTTTCATTATTGACGTTTTCCCAAGAAAGCCAACTATACAAACTCTGAACATTCTGTTATTCATACCTATCATTTTCTCTCTTCTATCAGCCATCAGTTTATTTTGAGTAAGTACATGTTTTTGAATTCGTGCAATGATTTCTCAAACTTGAGTTTTATTGTTGTTCTAATGTCTCTTCTGCTAGTCATAATTTTGATTGCTTGTCTCATTCCTGTGACAAATGTACTATTCTGGTATATGTGCCTCTTCATCCATTTTATTTTATTTTTGGTCTGTTTTTTCTTTCCATATGAGAAAATATGAATTTATATGTACAAATTTATTTCCTGCAAACGTTTATCTGGTACCGAGGGTGTGCTAAGTCCCCTTAGGTGTTGGGCTTACAGTAGTTTACAAGCAGAGGAAGGTACTTGCTTTCTTATGTTTATGTCAGCAAGAGAAATAGATAATTAGCAGAACATGCAAGTGAAATGCAGGATGTATTAAGTATTGGAGGTATAAAAGAAGAAGAGGAGATACAATACAACATATTTGAGGAACATTTGCAATTTAGTGGTGTTGCTAAAGGGCCAGCATGTAAGGGAAGACATGAAGGATATGAGAACTAGAGAAAGCTGATAGGGGAAAGAGTTTTAGATGAGTAATACGAAGCCAGTGTCTAGGTGGAAGAGTACTCAGTATACTTTTACATAAAAGTGACTATGATGAGAGTGGAGTGATACTGGAGTATGCATAAGAAGAGTTGGTGACTGCTGTCAGAAAAGAGGTGCAGAGAACACTTCATGTAGCTTTTGCAGATCATAGTAAAGATGTTAGGTTATAAATAAAATAGTAGAAAAATATGATAATTTGGTTGAATGTTGATGGTTGAAGAAACATAATCTACTCTAAGTTTAACAAGATCATATCAGCTGATATGCAGAAAACTGACAGAAGAGTGAAAAGAATGAAATTGGGACATTTGTAATAAGTCTATTGCAGTAATCCAAATAAAGAGATCACGGCTAGGAGCCAGGTGATTAAGGTGGGGATGGTGAGAAATGGTTAATTTCATGATATATCTTAAAGGTGGAACTAATGAGATTTTAGATGGATTAGATGTGGAATGAAAAAGAAAGGGAAGAATCAAGGAGAGCTAGCCAGATAATTGGTCTGAGAAATTGAAGAAAGTCATCAACAGAGATAGTAAAAGCCTAAGGAGGACGATTTTTAATGTGAAAGTTTAGTAGCTAAGTTTTGGACATGTTAGATTTAGTAGTTCAGTCATATGAAAGAAAATGCCAAATGAGAGTTTTGATAGAAGAATACAGATTTCTAAATGGAAGTTTGGATTACTGATACACATTTATGAATGATCAGTTTCAATAATATTCAAATAGGAGATAACCAATACAGACATAAAACAATAGGATAAAAGACTGAGACTTGTTATGAAATGAATGCTTGTGCATTCCAATATAATATATTAAAACTTAGTACCAAAAAGAAGTTATGGCAAGATGGGGCTTTTATAATTGGGTCATGACAGCACACTCCTTATGAAGTCTGGTCTTCTTAATTTTCTCTTTTCATCTTATTTTTCCCCATCAATCTTCTACTACTGTGTATTGTTTTAGTAGTCTCATAAAGTATTCTTTAGTAGGACAAATAAAGCATAGCTATACCCTTAAGTGAAATGATTTTATGTTTTTAGTAGTCATAGTTTTCTTTAATTCAATTCAATAACTATTTGGTGACACTGTAGTGCCAAGACTAAGACAAAATTTACACAGGATAAAGTATGAATAAGAAAAAAAGAAGAAAAATGAAAAACACAAGTCTCCATACCCTTGATTAGTTCACTGTCAAAGAAAAAATTTAAAAGTCTTTCTAAAAACTTATCAGAACATAAGTGTGTTATGTGAGGAAATTCATGCATCATGAAGGCACAGAAATCGAGATTTTCATCACATAGTAGAGGACCTAGTAACTAATCAATATAGATTGAAATAAATTAAAATTGCACAGATAATCATATTTTAAAGGAAACTTAAATAGCATATTTTGACATGAAAATATTATACACGAAAATAGCGAATGATGCTAGATTTTAGGAAGATCTATTTGACAAATGTGTGGTTTTAAGATTTTATGGAGGCATATTGAGGGAAAAATCAGGGTGATTTGGCCCCAAGATATGTGTAGAGAAAAAGTCAGAGGCAAACGTGTACTGAGAACCATCAGGATTGTTCTAATCTTACTTTGTTGCAAATTCATTATTAATGTGGCATGTTCTCCCACCAGTTCTGATAAGATATTGAATCATCAGCCACTGCTGAGGCCAATCACTGGAAAGGTGTCAGGACAGAAGATAAGGCACAAATGCTGTTGCATTTTTAGGTTCAAGCTTATGTTATTATTGTGACCTCTAGACTTTCTCCTCTATGTGAGCCAGATTAATTTAAAGTCATCACTGTTGCCCCTTCCATGCTTATTCTAAGGACAGATGCCTAGGATTCATTTTAAGTACCTCACCACTGCCCATCTTGTCTTTCAGAAACTGGACCTTCAAGATGTATGTCTCTAATGGAAGCTGTTACACAGCCTGCCCTGTTTGAGAAATCATAAGGAACATTAACCTGCTCAAGGATGAGTTCAAGAAGAAGTCGTCATCCCTGCATGAACAGTGCCAGACGTTCACTCTTTACCCAGTAGCTACACTTCAAGGCCAGCAGGAGATCTGCATTCCCGCCCCCTTTCTATGTTGTAGGTGTCACTCGGAAGACACAACATAGCAATACATCAAGAAAACTGAATATTTTATATATGCCAGAGTAAATAGGGTGATTTTTATGGACAGAAAGAAAATTGGTACAAGGCGCCATGGGGAGAAGAAGCTCTTAATACTGCATGCACTCCCATTTTAATTAAATTGAAGTTGTCATTTATATTTAGGAATTATAAATATAGCACTCTAGATGGTGTTGATTTGCATTTGGTTTCTCAGCAAATACAGCGGAGTTTTAGGAAAGTTAAAATCCCCTCAAAGACATTTTACATGATGTGAAGTCACTTCAATTGACTACATGATAAGTTCAGTGATTAAGCATTGTTTTCAAAAAATTAAAATTTGAAACCCACAAATTTCAGAAGAAATAAAATATTTATGTTTGAGGCATATTCATCTGTTAAAAGTCTAGGCCATTAAATTACATAGCTTCCCTCACACCAAAACAAATTTAAGAGACCAGTGGCTAATTACAGTATATAAGAGATTCCCTGAGATCTGTCAATAGAGTAAATAATTATACCGTAGGTCAGTTGAAATGTTTTCCCTCAGTACAAAACGTTTAGTGCGCTTTGAGAAATATATGAAAATTTTGACTAAATCTGTTACCATCCCCCAGCCTGTGAATATTCCTTAGGTCTACTACTTGATTTCCTACATTGACTGTTGGACATTAAATTCACCAACTTATAGTCTAGACCCTAAATAATTAAAGCAGTAAGGTTGCAATAAATGGTTGCCATAGATATAATCGAATGGAGGATTTGGATTTTTAATATATGTACCCCAAATCTTCAGATTCTGTATTTTTCACTGACATGGTACTCTCAGTTTATTAGGTCAAGTCATTTGGGTAACTTGTGAAAATGTGTGCGGACAAAGAGAATGCATAACAGCGTGCAGTATTTTTTCTGTATATTTTTATTGGTTTTTCTTTTTATCTTTTATGTTGTTTTTTTTTCCAACTTATCAAAGTGACACATATGATTGCAAAGAAAATTACTGAGTAAAATGAGAACCACAACTTCCATACCTCACGATTGGACGGTCTCATTTTTAACAGCATGGCATAATTATGCTTTTGTGTGATCTTCTAGGTTTATATTTCCTTCCTTGTATGTCTTCTTTCTTCCCTCTTTCTTTCTTTTTTCTTTCTTTCTTTCCTTCTTTCTATTTTGGTTATGAGAATGAGTTAATGGAACATTTTCAAGTTGCCTTTTTAAAAATCTTAATATATTACAGATACCTTTCTATGATCATATGGATAGAATTATCTAATGCTTTTCATATTCCTTGTGATGTAACATTTCAATTATTCCTTCTATGATTGTAACTTAGACTGTCTCTAGATTTGATCATGAAAAAACAGTGATCCATATGGCTATAGTAGTGCTCAAATTTGTGAGTATTTTCAAGTGAAGTTGTTTTAAAGTAAACTTGTTACATACAGTGAAAATATTTTTGAGTACTGCCAAATTAACCACTAAAAGCTATCCAATCTTACATTTGCATAAAATATATGAAGATGTTTAATTTATTTATAATTTTTGTTGTTTTCTTTTCTTTTGGCAAATCTGAATGTTAGGATATTATATCTAAAGCTATTTTTATTTGAAATTTTTTGACTACTGATCAAAATTTTAGCAGGCATTTTATATTTTTTTTCTGTCAATTTTTGATCATATTTTGTGGCTTTTTTCCTTTTAACTTCTAAATAATATTTGCATATTGTTATTAGTCCCTCATCAACTAAATATGATTCAAAAATACTCTTAATGCTTTTTCATCTTAAATTATACATTTGTTTAAAGGAGTTTTTATCGAACCTGTCAATTTCTTTATTATTTCGGATATTGTCATATCTTGCTTGGGAAGTTATGGCACATTCAAAAATGTATACATTCTTCTAGCACATTTATAGCTTGTATTAATGCATATTAATTATACAGAAAATTGCATTTCGTTGTGATATTTTCATATATGCATACGACATATATTGACCATAGCCATCCCCCATTTCCCTTGCTTACCCTCCCCTTCTCTCACATCTTGAACTTCTTGAACAGTAGTCTTCCTTCTATTTTGTTCCCTTATGGATAAAGCACCCAGGCCCACATCTGTCTGTGGCACCTTTCAGGCTAGCACTTAGAGACTCAGACAGCAGTCCCTTTGGTACAAACCCAAGATGCAGAATTGGATAGATCATTCATAGGGAAATCAATAAAAATACACCTGATATGAACAGCATTATAGGTCAAACAGACCTAACATTCCATCCAACAACAGCAGAACACGCAGTATTTCAAGTGCACACAGAGCACTCTTGAGAGTAGATCATATTTTGTACAATGAAACAAATCTTAAGAAATTTAAGAAAATTGAACTTGTGTCAAGCGTATTTTCCTGTCTCATGCAATTAAATGAAAAAGCAAAAACAGGAATAAGATTTGAAAATTAATAAATATGTGAAAATCAGTCAGAATGCTCTTGGAAAACCAATGATTCAAAGAAAATACTGAAAGTAAAATAAAAACTACATCATAGAATAAATGAAATTGGAAATTTAACATACTGAAACTTATGTGATACAATAAAGCAGTTTTAGCAGGGAATTTTATTGTAATACATTTTATATCAGAAAAATAGATATACATTCAAGAACAAAATTTTACATCTCAAGAAAGTATGGACAGAATAATACTAAGAAGAAGAGATTAATAAGTATCAAAGAGATTAATAAACATTAAAGCAGATATAATGGAAAAGAGACTAAAATAACAGCAAAGATCAAGGAAAGGAATGTGTTTTTAAAAAAATAAACAGACTTGAGAGAACTTCAGGTAGGATAACAAACAAAAAAAAAAGAAAGATGACTGAAATAAAATTAGAATTGAATGAAACTACATTGCAGTTCATACCACGGTAATACACAGAATCACAAGAAACTACAATTTCAATAACCTAGAAAAAGTACATACATTTCCAGAAACACACAACCTACCAAGACTGGATCATGAAGAAATAGAAAATATTAGCAGAACAATAATGAGTAAGAAGAATTAACTACTAACTATAATCTCCCAAGAAAATAAATTCTATTGATTGAGGGCTTTACTGGCAAACGCTCTCAAATGATCGAATAAGAATTAACATCAATTTTCTGAAGAAATCTGAAACTGAATAGTAAGAAGATTTTTAAATGCATTCTATGAGGATAGCTTTAAAAAATACCAAAGCCAGGCATGCATACTGTGAGGTAATGGAAATATCAGTCAATATTCTTGACGAGCATAAACACAAAATTTTTCTACAAAATACTAGCAAGCTAAATTCAATCATTAATCAAAAAGATCATACACCATCATCAAGTGACATTTATTCCTGGAATACAAAGATTTAACATATACAAATCAGTAAATGCAAGAATTTGTATTTACAGAAAAAATAAAATCATATGATTATCTCAATTAATGCATAAAAATTAGTATACAGAATGTAGCATGCTCCACTAAAAATAACTCTCAACATATTCTGTATAGAAGAAATAAAATTTCTATATGATGAGCTCATAACTACACATATTCAAAGGCCAAATGTGAAAAGCTTTTTCTGTATGACCAGGAATATGACAAACATACTTATATGTACCACTTTTGTTCAGCATAATAATGGGACTGTTAGCAAGTGCAATTAAGCCAAAAAGGGGTGGGGGAGAAAAAGAAGCCAAATTAGAAAAGAAAAAGTTAAATTATCCCTACTTTCACATAACATTACCTCATAATGTGTACTAAGATATCATTTCCTAGCCAGGCGTGGTGGCGCACGCCTTTAATCCCAGCACTCGGTTGCTATTAATCCAGCCAGACCTCCGAAACAGCAGGCCAAGGAACATCAACCAACTTTTGTTTTGTAGATTTGGCCAGGCCTCTGGGCAGCAACCCAAGCATCTCTTTATAGCAGGCAATGTAGCAAGTATGGGGGATTCTCTTCTGTCTTGTCTTTTATTATTAATAAAATATTTTTAAAAAATCCCAGCACTCGGGAGGCTGAGGTAGGAGGAGCGTTGTGAGTTCAAGGCTGACCTGAGCTACACAGTGCGACCCTGCCTCAAAAGATCAGGGCTGGGAGTTTGGCTCAGTGACTTAAGCACCTGTCTGACAGGCATGAGGCTGTGAGTTCAATCCCCAGTGAAATCTTTTCTTCACCATAAATAGTTTTGCTTAGACAATTTATTTATTTACATAAATATATAAATAAAATAGTAAGAGTTCCTTAGAATATACAAGCAAAATGAAAAGAATACAGGCCCTAAAGAGCAAATGAAGTATTTTGAAGAGATCGCATGTATCAATTTTATCAAATGGATAACTGAAGTTGCTGGGAAATGGCCATGAAGTTTAGCAATGTATACTTCATCAGTGATCTTTGTAAGATTTTCCATGGCGGATTTATAAGGATAAAGACCTGAATTATAGAATCTCAAATAGAATGGGGGAAGATAAAATAAATGTAGTGATAAGGTCAACAAAATGTGGAGCTAATTAGAAGGAAAAGGAGCATCAAGAAAAATAAATTTTCACCCGGGTGTGGTGGCGCACGTCTTTAATCCCCGCACTCCGGAGGCTGAGTTAGGCGGAGAGCTGTGAGTTCGAGGCCATCTTAGGCTACAACATGAGCAAGGTTGGCCTGAGCTACATAGTGCGAGCCTGCCTCAAGAAAATAGGGCTGGGAGTTTGGCTCAGTGGCTTAACCACCTGCCTGCCAAGTGTGAGTTCGGGAGTTTGATCCCCGGTACCGAAGGGGGAAAAAAAAAGAAAGAAAGAAAGAAAGAAAAATATGTTCTCTAAAATATGAGAAATAGTAGTATACTTGTATTCTGATCAGGAAAATAATATTGCAGGAAAAAGGGAGGGGTTTACTGGAACAGTGGCCTCACTTAGGGGACACATGATAGAACCCTGAACACAATGCAGAATTGGGTGAGACTGTGTACAAATATTTCATTTATGTCAATAAGTAGAAATGTCAACCGTAAGTTCTCAGAAGCAGCGTAGTAGGAGGAAGTGACACAGCAGTGTGGAATTCTGATTCTCATTCTCTTTTTCAGGAAAGAAATTAGCAATGTCATCAATTAAGTATAAAGATACAAGAGTAAGTATAAATTGATTTGCTTGGAGGATGAAGAAATAAATGAATTAGTAAATATGACGGAGTTGCAGTGAAGTATGTACCAATCACTTTGAAGTGAGTAGACACAAGTTTAAATGAGATAAGTCAGCATAATGATGTATTCTTCCCAAACCACTTTGTGCGCTGCCTGTTTAGACAGAGAGTAATTAGTGAATCAGCCTTCCCAAGATTGTGATTTTGCTGTGAGCGCACCATGAGGTAAGGGTATGCTGGGGGGGGGTTGTAAGTCTGTATAAACCAGTAATCGAAATGGTGAGCTATAGAAGTTAATGGTGGGTAAGGAGGGAAATGAAGCCATCAAGGGAATGAAGAAAGTGAAAAGACTTTAATATCAATGGTCTGCAGATAATAGTGAAGTCAAAGAATTATTCAGGCTAGAAGTAATGAGAAACATCTTAAGTGCTGGAATGTGTCAGATAAACTGCAGAGTAGCTAACGCTGATTATATGCATATATATGTATATATGTATATCTATATGTATAGTACTTCACTAGAGAACATTCAGTAGATGAAAAAAGCAGACAATTATATTGAATAGAATAGTTTATTAGGATGATAATCTATGTTGATATTTAAATCACCAATAATTTCAACAGAACCACTATTGGGGACAATATCAATGAGTCAAGAATTAAACTTTCCTAAGACTAAAAAAATGTTCCCTTTTATTATATTAACAGATGTCTCCAGCAACTGAAGCAATGTGGAATAATCTCATTCTACACCTTACATGTATTCAGGGGTTTTAAGGAAATAAAAGAAATAATGGTCTAGAAACGCTAAAGGAACTGTCTTCCTATCTTAAAGGTACAAATTGTGTGTGTGTGTGTGTGTGTGTGTGTGTGTGTGTGAGAGAGAGAGAGAGAGAGAGAGAGAGAGAGAGAGAGAGAGAAGACAGAAAGCACAATCCCAAGAAAAAGACTTAAGGGCACATTGCCCTAAGGGGAGAGCTTACTTTTCTTTAGTCCTAAGAAACGCCAGAGAACTTACAGGAAAGAGGTTCAAAATAGGGCAGAATTTTTGTCAAGGACACCCAGTGAGGTGCAGGAGACACAGTCGCATGCCTTCAGGAACTCAAAGAGGCAAGAAAGGGTTTCAGAAAAGGCAATGTGGGAGGAATACAAGCATTGGAATAGAGGATGCCACTGGAAATCTAGTTGCTTAAGGAAGCTGATATAAAAGATCATAGTAGGGTTAGATTTGTTAATCTAGACACAGAATTACAAAAGTGGACCAAAACTGAGTATCTTAACGGAAGTGTATATGAATACAGTAGTATGTTTTAAAAGTGTTTAAAATTTTAATTTAAAATTTTCTCTGTAGCACATGGTTTCAAGAAGTCAGAGGCGAGATGACTAGATCCTCAGAATAACATCTCTGGGGCTCAATCTTGTCTCCTAAAGACAGTGGTACTGATACAGGGTAAAGTAGTGTTTCCCTTGACTTTCAGATCAGAAAAGTCATAGGCAAGGTAGTTATAATTAAATGGCCTGAATCCTGAAAAGGAAATAAAATTAAAGTAAGGAAAGAGGGCTGCAGAAATGCAGTCTGAGCTATGCAATGATGAATTATTCCACTGAATAAGCAAAAGAGAATGCATTAAACAAAACAAATGAAGCTTCACATGAAGATCTCTAATTTAAAAAGACACATAGAAACTTCAAGAAAAGGCAACACATTCAAGGACAAATACATTGAAAACTCTATAAATAGTGATTGATAGAGGTTGAAAAGGCATAGCACAAGAAAGCAGATTCAAGGAAGTTAGATTTTATCAGTATACACTGTATGCATATATACAAAAAACTGCAGTGTACCCCACCAATATGCAAGATTAATATGTTTTAAACAAAACTAAAAAGATTTTAAACTCTAAGAAGGCTAACTCTAAGAAGGTCTGAATTCATAATAGTGTTACCTATGAATATGAAGGTCATTATAGACAAAGAGTAAGACAAAGAAGATGATGGAATAGTGGAAATGGTATGTGAAATAATAAACTCATGACGAAACCGATTATGCCACTCACATGAACACTTATTGCATTAATTTGTGTAGAGTTATAGAGGAAAAATGTAAGAGTCTGTTTGCAATGTTAATTCAGCCAGCAAATATCTGAGTCCTTAATCTGTGGAGGATATTATCTTAAGGTCAGAAGATAAATCAATGAACAAAATTTACTTAAGACATTGCTAACATGCACAAGCAATAGATCTAGTAATGCATATGTACCTAGTTCCTAAGATGAATATAAACATCATGTGCTGCAAGCGTGCACTAGCAAAACAATATTTTTAAAAAGCTGGATTTTAGCCAGAAAAACGAATAAAATGAAGTGTGTACTTAACAGCCATGGTCAACTAGAGGCAGCTATTTGCTTTTCAGGAAAAGTCAGAATTCATTTGGAGCTCAATAATGGACCTAAATGAAAATGAAATTCATTGATTCAAGCAGCTGAAATGCCTGAGAATATTGAAAGTCCTTGAAACAAAACTGATAACATTCCATGTAGATCTAGATGTTCAAATGGTGCCTTCAGAAATCTCTGTCTTAATAACTTGATTCTCTTGTCTTGTGTTTATCTTTATTCAATGGTTACTCTTCCCATATTGTGAGAAAGATGACCAGCAGAGGCTTCAGGGTTGTAACCTAACAATTTGATAAGGCCAATTAACAGAGTCAGGTTTTGCCTGCTATTTTTAACCTACGTCCCAGGTTGACTCATTGATTCATGTGTTTATTTCTGCAGAAGTCACTATCACTGTCAGATTACACACCCATCCTTTGAGTTGAACACTGGTTTCTGTCTCATGAGAAACCTTAAGGACTGATGCAAAGTGACCGATCTCCCAAGTAAAACTGAAATTCTATGATTAACACAATGGGAAATGGATAGTAATTAGGCAGCAACAAATACTATTTTTAGAAGGTTTTCATGAAATGATGGCATTCGATCTCAGCTTCAAAAAATTAAAAGATGAAGCAAGGGAAATACGTATTCCAGTTTAGAAAACAGCATAGGTAATAATAATACTTGAAGTGAAAGGGCACAGAGATTTCCAGTTCAATTTGGGCCACGCAGCATGCATAGCTGCCTTCCTTCCCTACAGAGACGGTATTAGCATGAGAGTAAAAGAATGCAAAAATAGGTGGCAAGACAATTTAAAGGATGATCTTTATCTTTTATCCCTCCACACCTCTTTTTTTTTTTTTTTTCAAAATTTTGAATTGCTTTCCTGGTCAGATTATAAAGTTCCTGTGATTTGTTCTGGAGGACAGGATGTTTGCAAACACAAATGGGGTCTTGGAAAGTGCTTGTAAAACTCGCACTTGCTTGTTCTTTTACCTGTTTGAATGAAGACATGCTTGGATCGGCCTGCTAGATAGACACAGATCAGAGAACAGTTGTTCTCAGACATGTGAGGGCACTGAGCCAAGATTATCATCTAGTGTTCTGGAAGCTGACTACACATGCAAGAATGGGCCAAGCTGAAACTGACTGAGCCTAACTCAGATTAACTGAGCATCAAGGAAAAGTACACTACATAAGTGTTTATGGTAGGGTACCACTGAGGTTTTATGTTTTGTTCGTAGGTAATATCATTTAAGTTTATGCATAATTGATACAAAAATAGATCTGTAAAATGGGTGAAAATGTGAAGGGGATCACTGGTGCTTAAGATAGTTCCACAAATTTCTGGAAGATGAAAACAGAAACATACTGGTGAATGAAGTGGTGAATGGAGTCAGATGGGAGAAGAAACAACTGAAGGGCAAGACCGCCAAGACTGCTGACTAATTTCATAGGGCTGATCTTAGAGATGGCTGGTACAGGTAGTAGGGTTTAGAAGTGATGACGAATCAAAACAAGAGGATTGTTTGAAACGATACTTGACACCAACAATTTAAAGAAGAGGTTTAATTAGATTATAGTTTTAAGGGAGAGTCAATCTATTACTGTCTAGCTCCAAGGCAAGAAGATTATGGTAGAAGGGTGTGCTAGGTCAAATATGCTTTTTTCATAGTGGCTGGGAAGCAGGACAGAGAGACAGTGCCAGAGACCAAATTTAGTACCATGATCAACACATACACACCCAAAGGTATGCTTTACTAAAGCCCCATTTTAATCTAATCAAGCTGGCATATCAGGACTAACCTTCACGGTGAGGCAGGAAGATGGGTTGTTCATAAAACTGATTGGGTAAGGAGGCCAGTGAAATCTCCAGACACATGTACTGAACCATTTCCAAAGCCCTGCACATTCCAAGTCCTCATGAAAGCTCCAGGATGACCTGAAAATGCAGCCAGCATGGAAATATAAAAATGGGACTATTGTCATTAAGCACTCGCTATTGTGTCTCTTCATGATAGTCCACCCTACTCTATAGGCTGTACTTTTTTTCTCTCTCTCTCTCTCCTTTGTCTTTACTTGTTGCTCTGCAGAGCCTGGGATTTTTTCCTACCTTTCATTCCCAAACTTGTTCTGCAGAGCCTATTTTTTTCTGAATTTAATAAATACGAAATTTTGCAAGTACTTCTACTTGTTTCATTCAACTCTTTATCTGGGGCAGAAAGAACCTAAACATCACTTCTAAAAGGAGACTCCAGCACCTCAGAGTTTGGCAACAATGGTTCTAATTTTCTGAAATTTAGAAGCCAAGAAATAACTGTGTGAAGAGATTATTCAGTTATAAAAAGCAATATGAGAGGTAAATACCAGTGTACGCTAGCGATTGACTCTGGAATGTTTTAAGATAAAAAACTTTTTGGGCAGGGGACTTTAATGTACATTACAATTTCTTTCTTAGTTTTTCATATGCATATATTTAACTCAAAGAACTACATACTTATAGCATTATAGTAAGAACTAAAAGAATCGTAGTTAAAGATCTGTCAGTAAGGATGTCGAGGATATACCATCATATCTGCAATCCAGAGTTCAAGAAGCTTTTATGGTTACCTTTGCAGCCATTGCTGCCACCGCTGGGGTGTGTCATATTCATGAACTCTAGATTGGATGGAGTTTTCCTGATGTTTCTGTTGAAGAAGTGTTGTGGTCTAATGTGTTGTGCACAAACACTTCTGATAGTAAATGGTGAATGGATTTAAGAGACACTGATCCAACTTAGGAAATGCTTTAGTTCTTACAGAAAATCATATTGAGGAAGAAATCTTTGCAGCACTCCACACTTGTTCACTCTTTACTCTCCTTCTGTACATTGGTCATTACACAGGAAATATTTCCGTGATATGCTAAAATAACATCACTCCTGTTTCTTGTCCTCCATGGCAGTCGGAGACATTTGGATTGGGACTTTGGAAGCACCTATGGCTCTCATGGATATTTCACAGAGGTTTCCTGTTTGGATAGTCAGGAACTTGAGGAACTTGTGAAGCTAATGATGAAGAAGTGTTTGATTGTTCATTTATTGTTGCTTTGTGTGAATGTGTATCTGTATGTGTGTGTTTCTGCAGAGGGCAGAAGTTGCATGGAAGAGCTGAATTCAGACAGGCCTGGATCCTTGCCGATAATGCTACTTGAAAGCCATAGAAACACATGTTTTCTTTTCTTATTATTATAAAAAGCTTGTTCTAATTTTTCCCTATGCAACAGACAGAAAGGGAGTTATTCTCTATTTGTGGGAAAGGCATATGGAGCTGGGGAAAAAGAGCAGAACTGCCCAACTAGTTAGCTTCTTCTATATTAAAAATGAGAATATTAAAACTGAAAAGAATGACTCAACATGGCAAAGAGGGAAATGAAAGACAAGGAATTTCTGAGGCAGGACTCAAATTATTTTTAAATAACTCAAACCTCTATATACAGATGAATTGTAGAGCTCAGCATAAATATTTTACAATTGAGAACTTGTAGAAAATTAAAGAATAACCAGGATATTGGGGTTAAACAAGCACTGCCCCATTTATCAAAAATGGTGGAATATGGAAAATAGAAAGTAGTAAATGTGAGAGTAATTCTTGGCAATATTTTAGAATGAATAATTCAACATATGGTTAAGTACCAGAATAAGACATAGCAGTTAGGAACATGGACTATCTGGGTTCTAATTTCTACTCTGCTACACACAAGCTGTGTGGCCCTGGCCATCCGACCATGTGAATTGTCCTCTCGGTGTTTGGCTTCCTCATTTCTAAAACTATGATCATGGTGGTGATGGGACCCATCTAATAGCGTTATTGAGCAATTAATTTAAAATACTTAGTATAGTGCCTTGTATGTTGGGAGTGAATTTTAATAATGATTAGTGCATGTTGTTAGTTTTAGAAAGCACTTAGGGAAAGTAATGATCACAGAATTCAGCCTGGGCTAAGAAAAGTCGCACAAACTGGCCACACTTTCTTTTCGATAACATGAGTTTGTGAAAGTGCAAAATATTATTTCCTTAGGGAATTGGGTCGAATCTGTCTTTGCACCATGAGACTTGGGCCAGTGGTAAAGGCAAAGGATATAGAATTGACTAGGAATCATATTCGATGGAAAGAACATTGGGGCCAGAACTAGACAAATTTAGTTATGAAACCTGAATTTACTATTTTTCAATTGGGGGATTTATGTAAATTACTTATTCTTTAGCACAAGGCTCTATCTTGCATGAATCAGAGTTATAATACCTAACTTACAGCACTTTTGTAAGGATTTATTGCTCATGAATGATGCAGTGAAAGGTTGGCTGTGATAAAGGCAAAAGCACTTTTCTTCCCTACATTTTTATGTGGTCTTTGGATAATATGATCTGTTTTGGTTGTCTTAACTTTCAGGGATATGTTTTAGTTATTTAATTATTCATATAAATATACAATTTACAAAGCTTTGTGAACCTACTTTGCATATAACCATACTTCTACTTACTCCGAATTCTTTGTTTTGTTTGTTTTGTTTTGTTTTGCTTTTGAGACAAAGTCTCACTATGTAGTATAGACTGACCTTGAATTCATGGCAATCTTCCTGCCTCAGCCTCCCAAGTGCTGGAATTATAGATGTGTGCCTATTAATAGTGAAATGAATACACACATATACATGAAATATAAAAATAGTTCCTTCAGTATCACAGTTTTCAGCTGGGGATGCTGGTGCATGCCTATAATTCCAGTACTCAGGAGACTGAGACAGGAGGATCACTGTGACTTCAAGGTCAGCCTAGGCTCCATATTGAGTTTAACTCCATCCTGAACTACATAGTGAGATACTGTCTCAAAAAAAAATCACAGTTCTGAGTTTCGAGTCTACGTGTATTGACTTTTTGTGAGAATAAGAAAAGACAGTTTTACACAAAATTGTAACTCCAAGAAAATAATACATAATAGTTGGTCAATTGCAGAGTGGGAAGGAAGTTTTAAAAAAAGTTTTTTATTTTTTATTTTTTTACTTAAGAGAAAAGACACATATAAGAAAGACAAAAGGCAAAAGAAACCAACAAACGACAACAGCAAATCCACAACAGTAATATTATAGGTTTATAAAACAAGATGATAGAAACTTGACAATGGTTGCAATATTGCATATCATTACCTTCAACACGGTTGTTTACATTAACAGATATAGACATGGAAAATTGATCCAATCATATGAGTATTAACCACTTTCTCACTAACTATTACATTCAGCAGTATAGACATTTTAGTTATCTTCCATATAAATATATACAGACTCATGTCTTTTTCCTGTTCCCCTCATTGTTTCCTCCTTTTCCCTTTCCCAATTACTTTTGCTCTTTGACCAGTTTCTTTCCCTTACACAGTATTTATTGTACATTTTGGATCATATATACTGTTTGAATTTCTTACACTAGGGAGACAATACGGTATTTACAAAAGTGAGTTTGATTTATCTCACTTATGAGTATAGTCTCAAGTCATGTTCATTTACTTATAAAAATCTCAATGCAATCTTTCTTGATAGCTGAGTAGTACTCCATTGTATAAAAATACCACATCCTTTTTATCCACTCCTTGGTTGATGGGCACTTGGGTTGTTTCCAAGATCTGGCTATTACAAATTGGGTTGCTATAAACATAGGTGCACAGATATCACTGTGGTATGATGTTTTCAATTCTTCTGGGAAAATGCCCAGAAGAGGGATAGCTGGGTTGAATGGGATCTCTAATCCTAGCTTCTTGAGGAATCTCCACACTACTTTCCACAGTGATTGCACCAGTCTACACTCCCACCAACAGTGGAGAAGAGTTCCTTTTTCTCCACAGCCCCTCCAGCATTTGTTATTGGTTGATTTTTTAATCTTGGCCATTCTTTCTGGAGTGAGATGGAATCTCAGTGTTGTCTCAATTTGCATTTCCCAAATGACTATTGATGCTGAACATTTTCTCATGTATTTATTTGCCATTTGTATTTCATTTTCTGATAAGTGTGTATTCATCTCAGATGCCCATTTTTGGATTGGGTCCTTGAATTTTAGGGGCCTGATTTCTTTTAATTCTTTATGTTTTAGATAGTAGTGCTTTGTCTGATGGACAATTGGCTAAGATATTTTCCCAGTTTGTGGGCTTTCTTTTCACTCTGTTGGAGATTTCCTTTGACGTGCAAAAGTTTTTTAGTAAGATGAGATCCCACTTGTTGATTTTGGGAAGTGTTTCCCATGCAGTTTGATTTTTGTTCATGAACTCTCTGCCTACTCCTATGTCATCATGATTTTTACCTAATTTGTCTTCCAACAAGTTTAGTGTCTCTGTTTTAAGATTCAGATCTTTGATCCATTTTGTCTTTATTTTAGTACATGGTGATAGACATGGATCTAGTTTTAGTTTATGGCATATGGAAAGCCAGTTTTTCCAGCACCATTTGTTAAAGAGGCTATCTTTCTTCCAATGTACATGTTTGGCCCCTTTGTCAAAGATGAGGTGGCTAAGTGTGTTTGTTGTTGTGGCTGTATCTTCTAATCTATTGCATTGATATTCATGTCTGTTTTGATTCCAGTACCATGCTGATTTTATCACAGTAGCTTTGTAATACAGTTTTAAGTCAGTGATTGTGATGCCTCCTGCCTTATCTTTGTTGTCCAGAATTGCCTTTACTATTCTAGGCCTCTTCTGGTTCCAGATGAATTTCAGGAATGGTTTCTCTGGCTCTGTGAGTTAGGCAAGTGGTATTTTGATTGGGATTGCATTAAATCTGTATAACAATTTTGGGAGAATGGCCATTTTCATGATATTTGTTCTTCCTATCCATGAACAGTGAATATCCATTTTCTGAAAATCCTGTTGGATTTCCTTTTTCAGAGTAATGTAATATTCACTGCATAGGTCTTTTACTTTCTTTGTTAGATTGATTCCTAAGTATTTCATTTTTTTGGATGTTGCAGTGAAGGGAGTGGTTTGCCTTATTTCTCTCTCAGTGAATTTGTTGTGTGTGTACAGGAATGCTATTGATTTTTGAGTGTTCACCTTGTATCCAGAAACATTACTGAATTTGGTTTTTACATCTAGAAGTATTTCTATGGATTTTTGGGGGTCTTCATTGTAGAGTATCATATCATCTGCAAATAATGATATTTTTACTTCTTCCTTTCCTATCCTTATTCCCTTTTTTTTCTCTTCTCTAATTGCTCTGGCTAATAATAATTGAATACGAGTGGTGATAATGGACATCATTGTCTTTTTCCTGATTTTAGGTTGAAAGTTTTCAGTTTTTGTCCATTTAGTAAGATGTTGGCTGTTGATTTATGATATATGGCTTTTATCAGGTTGAAGTAGAGACCATCTATTCCGATTTTCTGTCGAGTTTTTATCATGAATGAATGTTGGATTTTGTCAAAAGCTTTTTCTACATCTATTGAGATGATCATGTGACATTCGCCCTTGGCCCTGTTGATATGGTGTATTACATTTATTGATTTGTGTATGTTGAACCATCCCTGCATTCGTGAGATGATTCCCATTTGATCATGGTGTATAATCTTCCTAAAAACTTGCTGTATTCTATTTGCCAGAATTTTATTGAGGATTTTTGCATCTATGTTCATGAGGGAGATTGGCCTATAATTTTCTTTTTTGGTTGGGTCATTCTCTGGTTTTGGTATTAGGGTAATACTTGCTTCCAGGAATGAGTTAAGGAGACGTGCTTCCCTTTCTATTTCATTGAAGAGTTTGAGGAATGTTGGTATTAGTCTTCCCTAACTTTCTTGTAGAATTCAACAGTGAATCCATCAGGGCCCGGGCTTTTCTTTGTTGGTAAGTTTCTAATTCTATTTTCAATTTCATTAGCTGAAATTGGCTTATTCAATGGTTTTACATCTTCTTGATTCAGCTTTGGTAATTTATACATTTCTAGGAATCTGTCCATTCCTTCTGTGTTATCAAATCTATGTGAGTAAAGGTTTTCGAAGTAGGTGTTGATGATCTTCTGTATTTCCACAGGGTCTGTAGTGATTTCACCCTTTTCATTTCCTATTGCATGAATCTGAGTTTTTTCTTTTCTCTTTTTGATAAGGTTGGCTATGGATTTATCAATGTTACTTATTCTTTCAAAGAACCAACTCTTCGATTCATTAATCCTTTGTATTGTTTTCTTAGTTTCAATTTCTGTTCTGATCTTGATAATTTCTTCCCTTCTTTGGGCTTTGGACTTGACTTGCTCTTCTTTTTCTAGAAGTTCGAGGTGCATCATTAGGTTGT
Source organism: Dasyprocta punctata (assembly GCA_004363535.1). Lineage (NCBI taxonomy): Eukaryota > Metazoa > Chordata > Mammalia > Rodentia > Dasyproctidae > Dasyprocta > Dasyprocta punctata. Next base: position 7,292 of record RJWM01004315.1, on the reverse strand, counting down.
GTAATTGTGTTCTTTCCATTTTTTCTAACGTGGGAGTCTTGTGCTATAAATTTCCCTCTTAGGACTGCTTTCGTTGTGTCCCACAGATTCTGGTAATTTGTATTTGAATTTTCATGCAATTGTAGATATTGCTTAATTTCTTGTTTAACTTCTGCTGTGACCCATTGATTGTTTAGGAGAGTATTACTTAATTTCCGTGTGTTTATGGGGTTCTTGTGGGGTTTTTGTCATTCATTTCCAATTTTATTGCCCCATGGTCAGATAATGCACATAGAATTATTTCAGTTCCTTTGCATTTACTTAAGCATTTTTTGTGGACCAGTATATGATCTATTTTAGAGAATGACCCATGTGCAGCTGAGAAGAATGTGTATTCTGATGCTGATGGGTGGAGCACTTGGTACACATCTATTAGGCCCATTTGTTTATGAAGTTGATTCAGTTCTGTTATTTCTTTGCTGATTATTTGTTTGGTTGATCTGTCTCTCTATGACAGTGGGATGTTAAGATCTCCTGTTATAACTGCATTATTGTTTATTGGGTTTTCATGTCTATTAAGAATTGTCTAACATAGTTGTGTGCTCCCATATTCAGTGCACATATATTTATGACAAAATCTCTTCCCCTTGAAGTTCTCCCCTAACAAGTATGTAGTGACCTTCTTTATCTCTTTTGATCATTTTCGGCTTGAAGTTCACATTGTCTGCAAACATAACAGCTACTCCTTCTTTTTTCTAGGTTCCTGCTGCATGGAGTATTGTTTTTCATCCATTTATTTTTAGTCTGTGCGTTTCCTTTTGAGTGAAATGTGATTCTTGTACACAGCATAGTGTTGGATTTTGTTTCTTAACCCATTCTGCTACTGCATTTGTTTTTATTCGTGAGTTGAGACCATTTACATTGATTGATATAACTGATATGTACTGGCTCATCCCTGTCATGATATCTTTCTGTTGTTGGTTTTCTACATTTTCTGTTTAATTGTTTGCCCTGCTTAGTGGTTTCCTTTTGTTGTTTTTCTTAAGATTGTAGCTATCTTTGTCTCTTTCTAGAGTGTCTCTCACTACTTTGTGTAGTATTGTTTTGGTGGCCATAAATTACTTCAGTTAATCTTTGTTGTGGAAGTATCTTATTTCTCCATCAGTTTTTAAAAATAGTTTTTCAGGATACATCAATCTGGATTGAAAGTTATTTTCTTTCAGGATTTGAAATATTTCACACTCTCCTTAGCTTAAAGGTTTGTGTTGAGAAATCTGCTGTGATTCTGATAGGTTTTTCTTCATAGGTGATCTGTTTCTTTTCTCTAACAGCTTTTAGTATTTTGTTCTTATGCTGCATTTCTGATATCCTAATTATTGTATGTCTGGGTGAAGATTTATTTTGGTTATGGTTAATTGGGGTTCTGTATGCCTCACTTATGCATATATCAGATTCTCTTCCCATGTTTGGAAAATTTTCAGCTGTTATTTCTGCAAATAGTCTTCACAGGTCATTAGTATTGACCACTGCTTTTTCATTTATGCCTAGTAATTCTATGTCATTTCTCTTTTCATCATCTTGCAGCTGTTGAATTGTTGTTTCCTGGTTCCTTGTTGTTTTTAAGAGATCTTTTCTTTTGTGATCGTAAGCTTCCATGGTGTCTTCAAGGTTTGAGATTCTTTCTTCAGCTTCATTCAATTGGTTTTAGCAACTTTCCCTGGAATTTTTCATTTCCTGAATTTCCCTTTGAATCTTTCTCATGCATTCTATTTGTGTCTTATTTTGTTCATTCAAAGTTTCCATCATTTTCTTACGTTCTTCTGTTTTTTTATATTGATCTTCTTTGGATACACACAGCATTTCCTTCATAATGATTGTCATTTCATTTTTTATTTGAGAGATTTTCTTCTGATTTGAGCTTCTCTATAGCTTCATGGAGTTGTTTCTTTAATTCATTTGCGATCATTTCATAAAATTCAGTTGGTGACTCCCAGTGTCTTCCATTTCAGTGTCTCTTGGGTTTGTTCTCAATGGACTGGGGGATTGTGACTGCCTCTTGCTCTTTTGTTTTGTCATTTTCTTCTGGGACCTGTGCGGCTGGGCAGGTAGTCTCCCAATGAATTGCACTGGAACACTGTGCTGGATAGAGCTTCAATGCACCAATATTCCTGTAGCTAGCTGTGGCACACCCCCAGATTAGTGTTCTGTGATCTGTGAGGCTGGCCGTGTGTTTCCCTGATGTACTTTGGTGTGTTGCTCTGATATGCGGGGCTGGACAATGTTTGTATCCTCCCTGTAGCTAGCAGGAGCACACCCCTGGAGCTTGTTGCCAGAGCCTAGAAACTGGCTGTGTAGCGTTCAGAACCCCCACAACCCAAGTGGCTAGCAGAGACACAGCCCTAGGATGTGTCACTGAACCTTCAGCCTGGCTGGGCAGAGTTCAGAATCTCTGGGACTCAGGTGGCTAGATGGAACACACCCCAGAGTGTGGCACCACCAGGACCTTGTGTCTGGCTAGGCGGAGTGCACCGTGGAGTGTGGCACCACTAGGACCTTGTGTCTGGCTGCAAGAAGTTCAGAGCTTCTGGAGTGTGGAGTAAGCCCTAAAAAATTTTTAATTTAGTCTCTACTATTCTGTGGCTCAATGATTTTCATGCAATGGAGAATTATATCTGACAAGACTTATTAAGATGATATCCATTTAATTCACATCATATATTATAAATTATGTTCTTTCAGATTAACATAAATTAAAATATTTTAAAGAGGCTTTTCTGCTTCATATTATTAACTTACCTGATTATTTTTTAAGTACTGATGACGACCATAGATTGACCCATTGGTATTTAAAATATGTGAAATATATAACAGTTATTTCTAAGTGCTTTGACCTCTGACACACTGAGGGTTACTAATGATTCACAGAAGTTTTGTGATAAGGAGAGATCATCCTCATACCAAATTCAAGTTAGATGTTAGTTTTTATTTGAAAATGTGAAGTGTAACTTTGGTTTGCTGGTCAAACCACAGAACCCTCAATAACTGGTACAAAACTTCAGATCTTTCAAGATTAAAATGATCACACTGCTGAGAGGGATAGGAGAACACTTCTCTTTTGTGGCCTGAAATAGCTAAATGAACTGTTCTTATGGTTTCTGCCTTCACTACGCTCAAGTAGATATGTTGATTTAACAAGAACAATCACAAGAAAGGAAATGTAGGTTTCAATTTCTTGGTTCAGAATTTTCATACCTCAAGTCAACTTTTTTCTATTCTTTATTTCTTGAACGAATACCAACTGTATGCAATCATTATTCTGTGCATCTGCTATAATGTTCATATCAGTCTTTCATTCTCTGATTGTCCCTTTCAGTATCTTTCACACTCTCTCTGGAAGTTCCTTTCCTTTTACCTTATTTAAATTCACTAACTCCTCCTCCTAAAGGCAGCATTTTTTGCAGGTGTAATTTCATCACACTACCTTACTGAGCCTAATTTGTGCTCTTTCTCATTCACAAAAGTGAAAGAATTTGTCTTTTATAATTATCACTTTGCATACAAAATCTTGTCAATTACAAATAAAGCATCACAGGACAATGACCAATTCTTACATAGAGGCCTTTCCACCACATAATGTGCCTTGCTTTTAAAGAAGAAAACTACTGAGTCATGGACAATAAATTAGACCGGGGGGTGGACTCATTCCGAGCTGGGCAAAATGTGAGCCTTGCTACACATTAAGTTAAAATCTGGTTTTGGTAAATTCACACATTTGTTGCACAGAAGACACGATAATAAAAAGTTTTTTTATTGTTAAATCACATGATTTTAAGTCAAACCATTGAAGCAGTTTACCAACCTGAGAAAGGACAAAGGAGTAAACAGAATATGCAAAGATTTGGAGAGAAAATATATAAAGGAAATTTTTGAAAAACTATTGAATCTATAGCCTAATGTGGAAACAAGAAATTCACATCTGCATATACATTTGCAAATGAATATGCAAATCACATGAAGAAGGTTCCTCTCATTATAAGTGGTACCTCATTGCACCCTACATGCCCACTAAACACACTACTACTGTCATCTACTGGATTCCTATCCAGAAACAATATTGAGTTTCTTTGAATTCCACAACTTCAAGTTCATTGAGAGGACCACAGATACCTTTAGTTTCAATACAGAGCATTGGCTTTATTAAGAATAAGAATTTTAAGGTAAATGGTGCTATTTTGAATTACCTGGGTTTCTGGTCATGTTATGATCACATATAATACCTCTCAAAAATGTGGGAAGTTTGATCCTCTGGGAATTTCCTCTACTGAGAAAGATAGGCTTTTAAAATAATATATATAAAATTGAATTAATTATAAGCCATATTTCTTCAAGCAAGATATCTCAAAATTGTCTAGCTCTGTGGAATTACTTTTCCCTTGAATATTTAATTAAAAACTACTGCAACCTCATTTGCAGGAAAAAAAAAAAGATACCTTCCCACTCCCGATGTATCTCAGAGGGACTTACCTATTTCCTAATTACTTCTAGCCACATTTTCTTGCTTCTCCTGAATTTTATTTCTTATTGCTCCTTTTCTCTGTTTTAGTCACTTGCCCATCATTGAGATGTAGTGTCACACGATTTAAAGAAGGAGAAGTTAATTTTTTGACTCACAGTTTCAGAGGTTCCAGTCCATGGTTGGAAGTACAAATGCAGAAAGGACATGGTGGCAGGGCTTACCACGAAGGAAAGTTACTAACATTGTGCTGACCAGGAAGAAGAGAGAGAAGAGCCAGATAGAGCAATACAGTCTTCCATGTCAGGTCCCCAGTGTCCCGGCTCTAACCACGTTTTACTCCTAACATAAAAATAGGCTGATGAACTAATTAGTGAATGAATTCGCTGGTCAGTGTATTGTCCTCATGATCCAACAGCATTCCAGCTGCTCCACCTGTGATTTCATTAGAGTTTGGGGGGAAATTCTGGACCTAAACCATGAAACCACCCTACCTTGATCAGACATGTTACCATACTAGAGATGTAAGAATTAGCAGATGAAAAGAAATCCTTTTTTGTGCATGTTTGCAGTACTTAATATTTACATTTCTTGTGTGCTGTTGCTTCATACACATGTCTTAATTCCTTTTGTTTTATCCCGTCCCTTCCTCCTTCCTCCTCCCTTCTTCTCTTGCTTCCCTTCCCCTTCAAGAACAATCTATCTCTCAATTCATACGCATATCTGTTATTTTTCTCTTTATTTTTAAACTGAGTTTCTCATATTACAGAAACAACATGATATTTAAACTCATGTGTCTGATTTACTACTCTTAATATTATGGTGTCAAGATGCAAAAAAGGAAGAGGATCAAAGGATGGGTGGAGGGGGGAGAATACTTTTTTAAAAGAGTTGGGGTGAAATTAATTTCTTCTGTAAGCCAGGGATTTAGCTCTGTGGTTTAAGCACCTGCCTGGCAGGCATGAGGCTGTGAGTTCAATCCCCAATACAAAAAAAAAAAATTTTTTTAAATTTTCTTCTGTAAATGTCTGATGATTTTCACTTTTGAAATAATCTAAGCCTCATATTTATTTTATAAGAAAAGCAGCATAACTTTACTTAATAGATTGAAGATAATCAGACTTTGTATACCCTAGTATAAGTTGTGCTAAGCTATAATTTTCAAGGAACTTGTAGATTTCATCTATTTATTAGATCCTTTGCATTATTTTTATGTCTAAAAAACTATAATCTCTTTCATTGCTGATGCTGGAAATCTTGTTTCTTTCTTTATTCAGTCAATGTAAGATGGCCTTAGTTTGTGTGACTGCCCTCAAAAATTTGAAATGCTAAAGGTTTTCACCCCACAGTTGTGCTATTGAAGGGCATTAGAACTCTAATAAGATGGCCCTGGTGACAGAGTCTTAGGTCATCATGGACATGTGCTTATAGGAAATAATGACATTCCAACCCAGTCTTGGAGGGTACTAAGGGGCCCTGCTCTCTTCTGTACCATTTTTCTCCATTCTGGCTCACAATGTGAGTGTTTCACTCCAACACATCCTCATTCTCATTGCCATCCATTGACCTCACCAAAGACCCAAAACAGAGGGGTTGCCCGGTCTTGAATCAGAACCCAAGAACCATGAGTGAAAGAAAACTTGTGTCTTACAAATTACCTGCCTCAGCTCTTCCATTGTAGTAACATAAAAGTTGGCTACTGTAAGAAGTTTACTTAACTTTTTGGTATTTTCAAACATCATAACCAAGGTTTTAAAAAAAGTTTTATGGATACGTAGCCATATATTTCAGCTTTGAGGTTGTATTTGTGACCTATTTCTGTGAAAAACATTAGCATTAATTTAGTGGTTTAAAATAGCACAAATTAATGACTCACATTGTGATCAGTACTCTAGGGATGGCTTAGGTAGAGATCCTGTGTTTTGGATCTAAGGAAGAGGTTGAAATCAAGCTGTTGGCCAAGCCATAAACTCATTTGGAGCTGTGTCTCTGGAATCTGTACTTCCATGCTCACTTTAGTTGTGAGAACTAATTTCCTTGGGGGTGTTGTGGAATTGAAGGTCCTGGCTTTATTTCAGTTCTTGCCAGGAGGTGAGGAAAGAATTTAATGTAGCTTCTCTTTCGTTTTTTTTTTTTTTTTTTTTTTTTTTTTTTTTTTTTTTTTTTTTTTTTTTTTTTTTTTTTTTTTGTTGTTGTTGTTGTTGTTTTGTTTTGTTTTCTTTGACCTCTTAGAGGCTGCCCAAAGTTCACTGCTACATAAACTTTCCCATTATGGCCACTTAATCAAGCCAGAAGAGTCTAGAAAGATAGAGACTTACCCGATATTACCAATCACAGAAGTTACATTCTCACTTTCGACACGTTTTCTTCAGAAGGAGTAGCAGGAGGCAAGTAGCATAGAGGGTGTCACATGAGAGTACAAGCTTTATATTTTCCTTTTATTGTTAGATTTTAAATTTAAGACTTGAAGTTGATCTTTACAAAAAACATTTTTGTCATGTTTAGAAATAAACAGAAATTTTGTCTTTCAATCTGTTAATATAGTGACAACCCCCTCCCTCTGTCTCTTGGTCTCCTGCCCTTTTGCAAAAGATCTATCTCCCTGTTTCCTACTATCTCTCTATTATTTTGCTCTTTCTAATTTATTAATATTTTGGGTTTCTCATAGATGAGAAACTGTGTGATATATAAGATTATGTATCTGACTTATTTCACTTAACATTATGATCTTTTTTTTTTTTTTTTTTTTTTTTTTTTTTTTTTTTTTTTTTTTTTTTTTTTTTTTTTTTTTTTTTTTTTT